>JAVJIF010016352.1:7500-77190 GCA_038442645.1 Agave tequilana
CCCCCCCCACCCCCCCCCCCCCCCCCCCCCCCCCCCCCCCCCCCCCCCCCCCCCCCCCCCCCCCCCCCCCCCCCCCCCCCCCCCCCCCCCCCCCCCCCCCCCACCCCCCCCCCCCCCCCCCCCCCCCCCCCCCCCCCCCCCCCCCCCCCCCCCCCCCCCCCCCCCCCCCACCCCCCCCCCCCCACCCCCCCCCCCCCCCCCCCCCCCCCCCCCCCCCCCCCCCCCCCCCCCCCCCCCCCCCCCCCCCCCCCCCCCCCCCCCCCCCCCCCCCCCCCCCCCCCCCCCCCCCCCCCCCCCCCCCCCCCCCCCCCCCCCCCCCCCCCCCCCCCCACCCCCCCCCCCCCCCCCCCCCCCCCCCCCCCCCCCCCCACCCCCCCCCCCCCCCCCCCCCCCCCCCCCCCCCCCCCCCCCCCCACCCCCCCCCCCCCCCCCCCCCCCCCCCCCCCCCCCCCCCCCCCCCCCCCCCCCCCCCCCCCCCCCCCCCCCCCCCCCCCCCCCCCCCCCCCCCCCCCCCCCCCCCCCCCCCCCCCCCCCCCCCCCCCCCCCCCCCCCCCCCCCCCCCCCCCCCCCCCCCCCCCCCCCCCCCCCCCCCCCCCCCCCCCCCCCCCCCCCCCCCCCCCCCCCCCCCCCCCCCCCCCCCCCCCCCCCCCCCCCCCCCCCCCCCACCCCCCCCCCCCCCCCCCCCCCCCCCCCCCCCCCCCCCCCCCCCCCCCCCCCCCCCCCCCCCCCCCCCCCCCCCCCCCCCCCCCCCCCCCCCCCCCCCCCCCCCCCCCCCCCCCCCCCCCCCCCCCCCCCCCCCCCCCCCCCCCCCCCCCCCCCCCCCCCCCCCCCCCCCCCCCCCCCCCCCCCCCCCACCCCCCCCCCCCCCCCCCCCCCCCCCCCCCCCCCCCCCCCCCCCCCCCCCCCCCCCCCCCCCCCCCCCCCCCCCCCCCCCCCCCCCCCCCCCCCCCCCCCCCCCCCCCCCCCCCCCCCCCCCCCCCCCCCCCCCCCCCCCCCCCCCCCCACCCCCCCCCCCCCCCCCCCCCCCCCCCCCCCCCCCCCCCCCCACCCCCCCCCCCCCCCCCCCCCCCCCCCCCCCCCCCCCCCCCCCCCCCCCCCCCCCCCCCCCCCCCCCCCCCCCCCCCCCCCCCCCCCCCCCCCCCCCCCCCCCCCCCCCCCCCCCCCCCCCCCCACCCCCCCCCCCCCCCCCCCCACCCCCCCCCCCCCCCCCCCCCCCCCCCCCCCCCCCCCCCCCCCCCCCCCCCCCCCCCCCCCCCCCCCCCCCCCCCCCCCCCCCCCCCCCCCCCCCCCCCCCCCCCCCCCCCCCCCCCACCCCCCCCCCCCCCCCCCCCCCCCCCCCCCCCCACCCCCCCCCCCCCCCCCCCCCCCCCCCCCCCCCCACCCCCCCCCCCCCCCCCCCCCCCCCCCCCCCCCCCCCCCCCCCCCCCCCCCCCCCCCCCCCCCCCCCCCCCCCCCCCCCCCCCCCCCCCCCCCCCCCCCCCCCCCCCCCCCCCCCCCCACCCCCCCCCCCCCCCCCCCCCCCCCCCCCCCCCCCCCCCCCCCCCCCCCCCCCCCCCCCCCCCCCCCCCCCCCCCCCCCCCCCCCCCCCCCCCCCCCCCCCCCCCCCCCCCCCCCCCCCCCCCCCCCCCCCCCCCCCCCCCCACCCCCCCCCCCCCCCCCCCCCCCCCCCCCCCCCCCCCCCCCCCCCCCCCCCCCCCCCCCCCCCCCCCCCCCCCCCCCCCCCCCCCCCCCCCCCCCCCCCCCCCCCCCCCCCCCCCCCCCCCCCCCCCCCCCCCCCCCCCCCCCCCACCCCCCCCCCCCCCCCCCCCCCCCCCCCCCCCCCCCCCCCCCCCCCCCCCCCCCCCCCCCCCCCCCCCCCCACCCCCCCCCCCCCCCCCCCCCCCCCCCCCCCCCCCCCCCCCCCCCCCCCCCCCCCCCCCCCCCCCCCCCCCCCCCCCCCCCCCCCCCCCCCCCCCCCCCCCCCCCCCCCCCCCCCCCCCCCCCCCCCCCCCCCCCCCCCCCCCCCCCCCCCCCCCCCCCCCCCCCCCCCCCCCCCCCCCCCCCCCCCCCCCCCCCCCCCCCCCCCCCCCCCCCCCCCCCCCCCCCCCCCCCCCCCCCCCCCCCCCCCCCCCCCCCCCCCCCCCCCCCACCCCCCCCCCCCCCCCCCCCCCCCCCCCCCCCCCCCCACCCCCCCCCCCCCCCCCCCCCCCCCCCCCCCCCCCCCCCCCCCCCCCCCCCCCCCCCCCCCCCCCCCCCCCCCCCCCCCCCCCCCCCCCCCCCCCCCCCCCCCCCCCCCACCCCCCCCCCCCCCCCCCCCCCCCCCCCCCCCCCCCCCCCCCCCCCCCCCCCCCCCCCCCCCCCCCCCCCCCCCCCCCCCCCCCCCCCCCCCCCCCCCCCCCCCCCCCCCCCCACCCCCCCCCCCCCCCCCCCCCCCCCCCCCCCCCCCCCCCCCCCCCCCCCCCCCCCCCCCCCACCCCCCCCCCCCCCCCCCCCCCCCCCCCCCCCCCCCCCCCCCCCCCCCCCCCCCCCCCCCCCCCCCCCCCCCCCCCCCCCCCCCCCCCCCCCCCCCCCCCCCCCCCCCCCCCCCCCCCCCCCCCCCCCCCCCCCCCCCCCCCCCCCCCCCCCCCCCCCCCCCCCCCCACCCCCCCCCCCCCCCCCCCCCCCCCCCCCCCCCCCCCCCCCCCCCCCCCCCCCCCCCCCCCCCCCCCCCCCCCCCCCCCCCCCCCCCCCACCCCCCCCCCCCCCCCCCCCCCCCCCCCCCCCCCCCCCCCCCCCCCCCCCCCCCCCCCCCCCCCCCCCCCACCCCCCCCCCCCCCCCCCCCCCCCCCCCCCCCCCCCCCCCCCCCCCCACCCCCCCCCCCCCCCCCCCCCCCCCCCCCCCCCCCCCCCCCCCCCCCCCCCCCCCCCCCCCCCCCCCCCCCCCCCCCCCCCCCCCCCCCCCCCCCCCCCCCCCCCCCCCCCCCCCCCCCCCCCCCCCCCCCCCCCCCCCCCCCCCCCCCCCCCCCCCCCCCCCCCCCCCCCCCCCCCCCCCCCCCCCCCCCCCCCCCCCCCCCCCCCCCCCCCCCCCCCCCCCCCCCCCCCCCCCCCCCCCCCCCCCCCCCCCCCCCCCCCCCCCCCCCCCCCCCCCCCCCCCCCCCCCCCCCCCCCCCCCCCCCCCCCCCCCCCCCCCCCCCCCCCCCCCCCCACCCCCCCCCCCCCCCCCCCCCCCCCCCCCCCCCCCCCCCCCCCCCCCCCCCCCCCCCCCCCCCCCCCCCCCCCCCCCCCCCCCCCCCCCCCCCCCCCCCCCCCCCCCCCCCCCCCCCCCCCCCCCCCCCCCCCCCCCCCCCCCCCCCCCCCCCCCCCCCCCCCCCCCCCCCCCCCCCCCCCCCCCCCCCCCCCCCCCCCCCCCCCCCCCCCCCCCCCCCCCCCCCCCCCCCCCCCCCCCCCCCCCCCCCCCCCCCCCCCCCCCCCCCCCCCCCCCCCCCCCCCCCCCCCCCCCCCCCACCCCCCCCCCCCCCCCCCCCCCCCCCCCCCCCCCCCCCCCCCCCCCCCCCCCCCCCCCCCCCCCCCCCCCCCCCCCCCCCCCCCCCCCCCCCCCCCCCCCCCCCCCCCCCCCCCCCCCCCCCCACCCCCCCCCCCCCCCCCCCCCCCCCCCCCCCCCCCCCCCCCCCCCCCCCCCCCCCCCCCCCCCCCCCCCCCCCCCCCCCCCCCCCCCCCCCCCCCCCCCCCCCCCCCCCCCCCCCCCCCCCCCCCCCCCCCCCCCCCCCCCCCCCCCCCCCCCCCCCCCCCCCCCCCCCCCCCCCCCCCCCCCCCCCCCCCCCCCCCCCCCCCCCCCCCCCCCCCCCCCCCCCCCCCCCCCCCCCCCCCCCCCCCCCCCCCCCACCCCCCCCCCCCCCCCCCCCCCCCCCCCCCCCCCCCCCCCCCCCCCCCCCCCCCCCCCCCCCCCCCCCCCCCCCCCCCCCCCCCCCCCCCCCCCCCCCCCCCCCCCCCCCCCCCCCCCCCCCCCCCCCCCCCCCCCCCCCCCCCCCCCCCCCCCCCCCCCCCCCCCCCCCCCCCCCCCCCCCCCCCCCCCCCCCCCCCCCCCCCCCCCCCCCCCCCCCCCCCCCCCCCCCCCCCCCCCCCCCCCCCCCCCCCCCCCCCCCCCCCCACCCCCCCCCCCCCCCCCCCCCCCCCCCCCCCCCCCCCCCCCCCCCCCCCCCCCCCCCCCCCCCCCCCCCCCCCCCCCCCCCCCCCCCCCCCCCCCCCCCCCCCCCCCCCACCCCCCCCCCCCCCCCCCCCCCCCCCCCCCCCCCCCCCCCCCCCCCCCCCCCCCCCCCCCCCCCCCCCCCCCCCCCCCCCCCCCCCCCCCCCCCCCCCCCCCCCCCCCCCCCCCCCCCCCCCCCCCCCCCCCCCCCCCCCCCCCCCCCCCCCCCCCCCCCCCCCCCCCCCCCCCCCCCCCCCCCCCCCCCCCCCCCCCCCCCCCCCCCCCCCCCCCCCCCCCCCCCCCCCCCCCCCCCCCCACCCCCCCCCCCCCCCCCCCCCCCCCCCCCCCCCCCCCCCCCCCCCCCCCCCCCCCCCCCCCCCCCCCCCCCCCCCCCCCCCCCCCCCCCCCCCCCCCCCCCCCCCCCCCCCCCCCCCCCCCCCCCCCCCCCCCCCCCCCCCCCCCCCCCCCCCCCCCCCCCCCCCCCCCCCCCCCCCCCCCCCCCCCCCCCCCCCCCCCCCCCCCCCCCCCCCACCCCCCCCCCCCCCCCCCCCCCCCCCCCCCCCACCCCCCCCCCCCCCCCCCCCCCCCCCCCCCCCCCCCCCCCCCCCCCCCCCCCCCCCCCCCCCCCCCCCCCCCCCCCCCCCCCCCCCCCCCCCCCCCCCCCCCCCCCCCCCCCCCCCCCCCCCCCCCCCCCCCCCCCCCCCCCCCCCCCCCCCCCCCCCCCCCCCCCCCCCCCCCCCCCCCCCCCCCCCCCACCCCCCCCCCCCCCCCCCCCCCCCCCCCCCCCCCCCCCCCCACCCCCCCCCCCCCCCCCCCCCCCCCCCCCCCCCCCCCCCCCCCCCCCCCCCCCCCCCCCCCCCCCCCCCCCCCCCCCCCCCCCCCCCCCCCCCCCCCCCCCACCCCCCCCCCCCCCCCCCCCCCCCCCCCCCCCCCCCCCCCCCCCCCCCCCCCCCCCCCCCCCCCCCCCCCCCCCCCCCCCCCCCCCCCCCCCCCCCCCCCCCCCCCCCCCCCCCCCCCCACCCCCCCCCCCCCCCCCCCCCCCCCCCCCCCCCCCCCCCCCCCCCCCCCCCCCCCCCCCCCCCCCCCCCCCCCCCCCCCCCCCCCCCCCCCCCCCCCCCCCCCCCCCCCCCCCCCCCCCCCCCCCCCCCCCCCCCCCCCCCCCCCCCCCCCCCCCCCCCCCCCCCCCACCCCCCCCCCCCCCCCCCCCCCCCCCCCCCCCCCCCCCCCCCCCCCCCCCCCCCCCCCCCCCCCCACCCCCCCCCCCCCCCCCCCCCCCCCCCCCCCCCCCCCCCCCCCCCCCCCCCCCCCCCCCCCCCCCCCCCCCCCCCCCCCCCCCCCCCCCCCCCCCCCCCCCCCCACCCCCCCCCCCCCCCCCCCCCCCCCCCCCCCCCCCACCCCCCCCCCCCCCCCCCCCCCCCCCCCCCCCCCCCCCCCCCCCCCCCCCCCCCCCCCCCCCCCCCCCCCCCCCCCCCCCCCCCCCCCCCCCCCCCCCCCCCACCCCCCCCCCCCCCCCCCCCCCCCCCCCCCCCCCCCCCCCCCCCCCCCCCCCCCCCCCCCCCCCCCCCCCCCCCCCCCCCCCCCCCCCCCCCCCCCCCCCACCCCCCCCCCCCCCCCCCCCCCCCCCCCCCCCCCCCCCCCCCCCCCCCCCCCACCCCCCCCCCCCCCCCCCCCCCCCCCCCCCCCCCCCCCCCCCCCCCCCCCCCCCCCCCCCCCCCCCCCCCCCCCCCCCCCCCCCCCCCCCCCCCCCCCCCCCCCCCCCCCCCCCCCCCCCCCCCCCCCCCCCCCCCCCCCCCCCCCCCCCCCCCCCCCCCCCCCCCCCCCCCCCCCCCCCCCCCCCCCCCCCCCCCCCCCCCCCCCCCCCCCCCCCCCCCCCCCCCCCCCCCCCCCCCCCCCCCCCCCCCCCCCCCCCCCCCCCCCCCCCCCCCCCCCCCCCCCCCCCCCCCCCCCCCCCCCCCCCCCCCCCCCCCCCCCCCCCCCCCCCCCCCCCCCCCCCCCCCCCCCCCCCCCCCCCCCCCCCCCCCACCCCCCCCCCCCCCCCCCCCCCCCCCCCCCCCCCCCCCCCCCCCCCCCCCCCCCCCCCCCCCCCCCCCCCCCCCCCCCCCCCCCCCCCCCCCCCCCCCCCCCCCCCCCCCCCCCCCCCCCCCCCCCCCCCCCCCCCCCCCCCCCCCCCCCCCCCCCCCCCCCCCCCCCCCCCCCCCCCCCCCCCCCCCCCCCCCCCCCCCCCCCCCCCCCCCCCCCCCCCCCCCCCCCCCCCCCCCCCCCCCCCCCACCCCCCCCCCCCCCCCCCCCCCCCCCCCCCCCCCCCCCCCCCCCCCCCCCCCCCCCCCCCCCCCCCCCCCCCCCCCCCCCCCCCCCCCCCCCCCCCCCCCCCCCCCCCCCCCCCACCCCCCCCCCCCCCCCCCCCCCCCCCCCCCCCCCCCCCCCCCCCCACCCCCCCCCCCCCCCCCCCCCCCCCCCCCCCCCCCCCCCCCCCCCCCCCCCCCCACCCCCCCCCCCCCCCCCCCCCCCCCCCCCCCCCCCCCCCCCCCCCCCCCCCCCCCCCCCCCCCCCCCCCCCCCCCCCCCCCCCCCCCCCCCCCCCCCCCCCCCCCCCCCCCCCCCCCCCCCCCCCCCCCCCCCCCCCCCCCCCCCCCCCCCCCCCCCCCCCCCCCCCCCCCCCCCCCCCCCCCCCCCCCCCCCCCCCCCCCCCCCCCCCCCCCCCCCCCCCCCCCCCCCCCCCCCCCCCCCCCCCCCCCCCCCCCCCCCCCCCCACCCCCCCCCCCCCCCCCCCCCCCCCCCCCCCCCCCCCCCCCCCCCCCCCCCCCCCCCCCCCCCCCCCCCCCCCCCCCCCCCCCCCCCCCCCCCCCCCCCCCCCCCCCCCCCCCCCCCCCCCCCCCCCCCCCCCCCCCCCCCCCCCCCCCCCCCCCCCCCCCCCCCCCCCCCCCCCCCCCCCCCCCCCCCCCCCCCCCCCCCCCCCCCCCCCCCCCCCCCCCCCCCCCCCCCCCCCCCCCCCCCCCCCCCCCCCCCCCCCCCCCCCCCCCCCCCCCCCCCCCCCCCCCCCCCCCCCCCCCCCCCCCCCCCCCCCCCCCCCCCCCCCCCCCCCCCCCCCCCCCCCCCCCCCCCCCCCCCCCCCCCCCCCCCCCCCCCCCCCCCCCCCCCCCCCCCCCCCCCCCCCCCCCCCCCCCCCCCCCCCCCCCCCCCCCCCCCCCCCCCCCCCCCCCCCCCCCCCCCCCCCCCCCCCCCCCCCCCCCCCCCCCCCCCCCCCCCCCCCCCCCCCCCCCCCCCCCCCCCCCCCCCCCCCCCCCCCCCCCCCCCCCCCCCCCCCCCCCCCCCCCCCCCCCCCCCCCCCCCCCCCCCCCCCCCCCCCCCCCCCCCCCCCCCCCCCCCCCCCCCCCCCCCCCCCCCCCCCCCCCCCCCCCCCCCCCCCCCCCCCCCCCCCCCCCCCCCCCCCCCCCCCCCCCCCCCCCCCCCCCCCCCCCCCCCCCCCCCCCCCCCCCCCCCCCCCCCCCACCCCCCCCCCCCCCCCCCCCCCCCCCCCACCCCCCCCCCCCCCCCCCCCCCCCCCCCCCCCCCCCCCCCCCCCCCCCCCCCCCCCCCCCCCCCCCCCCCCCCCCCCCCCCCCCCCCCCCCCCCCCCCCCCCCCCCCCCCCCCCCCCCCCCCCCCCCCCCCCCCCCCCCCCCCCCCCCCCCCCCCCCCCCCCCCCCCCCCCCCACCCCCCCCCCCCCCCCCCCCCCCCCCCCCCCCCCCCCCCCCCACCCCCCCCCCCCCCCCCCCCCCCCCCCCCCCCCCCCCCCCCCCCCCCCCCCCCCCCCCCCCCCCCCCCCCCCCCCCCCCCCCCCCCCCCCCCCCCCCCCCCCCCCCCCCCCCCCCCCCCCCCCCCCCCCCCCCCCCCCCCCCCCCCCCCCCCCCCCCCCCCCCCCCCCCCCCCCCCCCCCCCCCCCCCCCCCCCCCCCCCCCCCCCCCCCCCCCCCCCCCCCCCCCCCCCCCCCCCCCCCCCCCCCCCCCCCCCCCCCCCCCCCCCCCCCCCCCCCCCCCCCCCCCCCCCCCCCCCCCCCCCCCCCCCCCCCCCCCCCCCCCCCCCCCCCCCCCCCCCCCCCCCCCCCCCCCCCCCCCCCCCCCCCCCCCCCCCCCCCCCCCCCCCCCCCCCCCCCCCCCCCCCCCCCCCCCCCCCCCCCCCCCCCCCCCCCCCCCCCCCCCCCCCCCCCCCCCCCCCCCCCCCCCCCCCCCCCCCCCCCCCCCCCCCCCCCCCCCCCCCCCCCCCCCCCCCCCCCCCCCCCCCCCCCCCCCCCCCCCCCCCCCCCCCCCCCCCCCCCCCCCCCCCCCCCCCCCCCCCCCCCCCCCCCCCCCCCCCCCCCCCCCCCCCCCCCCCCCCCCCCCCCCCCCCCCCCCCCCCCCCCCCCCCCCCCCCCCCCCCCCCCCCCCCCCCCCCCCCCCCCCCCCCCCCCCCCCCCCCCCCCCCCCCCCCCCCCCCCCCCCCCCCCCCCCCCCCCCCCCCCCCCCCCCCCCCCCCCCCCCCCCCCCCCCCCCCCCCCCCCCCCCCCCCCCCCCCCCCCCCCCCACCCCCCCCCCCCCCCCCCCCCCCCCCCCCCCCCCCCCCCCCCCCCCCCCCCCCCCCCCCCCCCCCCCCCCCCCCCCCCCCCCCCCCCCCCCCCCCCCCCCCCCCCCCCACCCCCCCCCCCCCCCCCCCCCCCCCCCCCCCCCCCCCCCCCCCCCCCCCCCCCCCCCCCCCCCCCCCCCCCCCCCCCCCCCCCCCCCCCCCCCCCCCCCCCCCCCCCCCCCCCCCCCCCCCCCCCCCCCCCCCCCCCCCCCCCCCCCCCCCCCCCCCCCCCCCCCCCCCCCCCCCCCCCCCCCCCCCCCCCCCCCCCCCCCCCCCCCCCCCCCCCCCCCCCCCCCCCCCCCCCCCCCCCCCCCCCCCCCCCCCCCCCCCCACCCCCCCCCCCCCCCCCCCCCCCCCCCCCCCCCCCCCCCCCCCCCCCCCCCCCCCCCCCCCCCCCCCCCCCCCCCCCCCCCCCCCCCCCCCCCCCCCCCCCCCCCCCCCCCCCCCCCCCCCCCCCCCCCCCCCCCCCCCCCCCCCCCCCCCCCCCCCCCCCCCCCCCCCCCCCCCCCCCCCCCCCCCCCCCCCCCCCCCCCCCCCCCCCCCCCCCCCCCCCCCCCCCCCCCCCCCCCCCCCCCCCCCCCCCCCCCCCCCCCCCCCCCCCCCCCCCCCCCCCCCCCCCCCCCCCCCCCCCCCCCCCCCCCCCCCCCCCCCCCCCCCCCCCCCCCCCCCCCCCCCCCCCCCCCCCCCCCCCCCCCCCCCCCCCCCCCCCCCCCCCCCCCCCCCCCCCCCCCCCCCCCCCCCCCCCCCCCCCCCCCCCCCCCCCCCCCCCCCCCCCCCCCCCCCCCCCCCCCCCCCCCCCCCCCCCCCCCCCCCCCCCCCCCCCCCCCCCCCCCCCCCCCCCCCCCCCCCCCCCCCCCCCCCCCCCCCCCCCCCCCCCCCCCCCCCCCCCCCCCCCCCCCCCCCCCCCCCCCCCCCCCCCCCCCCCCCCCCCCCCCCCCCCCCCCCCCCCCCCCCCCCCCCCCCCCCCCCCCCCCCCCCCCCCCCCCCCCCCCCCCCCCCCCCCCCCCCCCCCCCCCCCCCCCCCCCCCCCCCCCCCCCCCCCCCCCCCCCCCCCCCCCCCCCCCCCCCCCCCCCCCCCCCCCCCCCCCCCCCCCCCCCCCCCCCCCCCCCCCCCCCCCCCCCCCCCCCCCCCCCCCCCCCCCCCCCCCCCCCCCCCCCCCCCCCCCCCCCCCCCCCCCCCCCCCCCCCCCCCCCCCCCCCCCCCCCCCCCCCCCCCCCCCCCCCCCCCCCCCCCCCCCCCCCCCCCCCCCCCCCCCCCCCCCCCCCCCCCCCCCCCCCCCCCCCCCCCCCCCCCCCCCCCCCCCCCCCCCCCCCCCCCCCCCCCCCCCCCCCCCCCCCCCCCCCCCCCCCCCCCCCCCCCCCCCCCCCCCCCCCCCCCCCCCCCCCCCCCCCCCCCCCCCCCCCCCCCCCCCCCCCCCCCCCCCCCCCCCCCCCCCCCCCCCCCCCCCCCCCCCCCCCCCCCCCCCCCCCCCCCCCCCCCCCCCCCCCCCCCCCCCCCCCCCCCCCCCCCCCCCCCCCCCCCCCCCCCCCCCCCCCCCCCCCCCCCCCCCCCCCCCCCCCCCCCCCCCCCCCCCCCCCCCCCCCCCCCCCCCCCCCCCCCCCCCCCCCCCCCCCCCCCCCCCCCCCCCCCCCCCCCCCCCCCCCCCCCCCCCCCCCCCCCCCCCCCCCCCCCCCCCCCCCCCCCCCCCCCCCCCCCCCCCCCCCCCCCCCCCCCCCCCCCCCCCCCCCCCCCCCCCCCCCCCCCCCCCCCCCCCCCCCCCCCCCCCCCCCCCCCCCCCCCCCCCCCCCCCCCCCCCCCCCCCCCCCCCCCCCCCCCCCCCCCCCCCCCCCCCCCCCCCCCCCCCCCCCCCCCCCCCCCCCCCCCCCCCCCCCCCCCCCCCCCCCCCCCCCCCCCCCCCCCCCCCCCCCCCCCCCCCCCCCCCCCCCCCCCCCCCCCCCCCCCCCCCCCCCCCCCCCCCCCCCCCCCCCCCCCCCCCCCCCCCCCCCCCCCCCCCCCCCCCCCCCCCCCCCCCCCCCCCCCCCCCCCCCCCCCCCCCCCCCCCCCCCCCCCCCCCCCCCCCCCCCCCCCCCCCCCCCCCCCCCCCCCCCCCCCCCCCCCCCCCCACCCCCCCCCCCCCCCCCCCCCCCCCCCCCCCCCCCCCCCCCCCCCCCCCCCCCCCCCCCCCCCCCCCCCCCCCCCCCCCCCCCCCCCCCCCCCCCCCCCCCCCCCCCCCCCCCCCCCCCCCCCCCCCCCCCCCCCCCCCCCCCCCCCCCCCCCCCCCCCCCCCCCCCCCCCCCCCCCCCCCCCCCCCCCCCCCCCCCCCCCCCCCCCCCCCCCCCCCCCCCCCCCCCCCCCCCCCCCCCCCCCCCCCCCCCCCCCCCCCCCCCCCCCCCCCCCCCCCCCCCCCCCCCCCCCCCCCCCCCACCCCCCCCCCCCCCCCCCCCCCCCCCCCCCCCCCCCCCCCCCCCCCCCCCCCCCCCCCCCCCCCCCCCCCCCCCCCCCCCCCCCCCCCCCCCCCCCCCCCCCCCCCCCCCCCCCCCCCCCCCCCCCCCCCCCCCCCCCCCCCCCCCCCCCCCCCCCCCCCCCCCCCCCCCCCCCCCCCCCCCCCCCCCCCCCCCCCCCCCCCCCCCCCCCCCCCCCCCCCCCCCCCCACCCCCCCCCCCCCCCCCCCCCCCCCCCCCCCCCCCCCCCCCCCCCCCCCCCCCCCCCCCCCCCCCCCCCCCCCCCCCCCCCCCCCCCCCCCCCCCCCCCCCCCCCCCCCCCCCCCCCCCCCCCCCCCCCCCCCCCCCCCCCCCCCCCCCCCCCCCCCCCCCCCCCCCCCCCCCCCCCCCCCCCCCCCCCCCCCCCCCCCCCCCCCCCCCCCCCCCCCCCCCCCCCCCCCCCCCCCCCCCCCCCCCCCCCCCCCCCCCCCCCCCCCCCCCCCCCCCCCCCCCCCCCCCCCCCCCCCCCCCCCCCCCCCCCCCCCCCCCCCCCCCCCCCCCCCCCCCCCCCCCCCCCCCCCCCCCCCCCCCCCCCCCCCCCCCCCCCCCCCCCCCCCCCCCCCCCCCCCCCCCCCCCCCCCCCCCACCCCCCCCCCCCCCCCCCCCCCCCCCCCCCCCCCCCCCCCCCCCCCCCCCCCCCCCCCCCCCCCCCCCCCCCCCCCCCCCCCCCCCCCCCCCCCCCCCCCCCCCCCCCCCCCCCCCCCCCCCCCCCCCCCCCCCCCCCCCCCCCCCCCCCCCCCCCCCCCCCCCCCCCCCCCCCCCCCCCCCCCCCCCCCCCCCCCCCCCCCCCCCCCCCCCCCCCCCCCCCCCCCCCCCCCCCCCCCCCCCCCCCCCCCCCCCCCCCCCCCCCCCCCCCCCCCCCCCCCCCCCCCCCCCCCCCCCCCCCCCCCCCCCCCCCCCCCCCCACCCCCCCCCCCCCCCCCCCCCCCCCCCCCCCCCCCCCCCCCCCCCCCCCCCCCCCCCCCCCCCCCCCCCCCCCCCCCCCCCCCCCCCCCCCCCCCCCCCCCCCCCCCCCCCCCCCCCCCCCCCCCCCCCCCCCCCCCCCCCCCCCCCCCCCCCCCCCCCCCCCCCCCCCCCCCCCCCCCCCCCCCCCCCCCCCCCCCCCCCCCCCCCCCCCCCCCCCCCCCCCCCCCCCCCCCCCCCCCCCCCCCCCCCCCCCCCCCCCCCCCCCCCCCCCCCCCCCCCCCCCCCCCCCCCCCCCCCCCCCCCCCCCCCCCCCCCCCCCCCCCCCCCCCCCCCCCCCCCCCCCCCCCCCCCCCCCCCCCCCCCCCCCCCCCCCCCCCCCCCCCCCCCCCCCCCCCCCCCCCCCCCCCCCCCCCCCCCCCCCCCCCCCCCCCCCCCCCCCCCCCCCCCCCCCCCCCCCCCCCCCCCCCCCCCCCCCCCCCCCCCCCCCCCCCCCCCCCCCCCCCCCCCCCCCCCCCCCCCCCCCCCCCCCCCCCCCCCCCCCCCCCCCCCCCCCCCCCCCCCCCCCCCCCCCCCCCCCCCCCCCCCCCCCCCCCCCCCCCCCCCCCCCCCCCCCCCCCCCCCCCCCCCCCCCCCCCCCCCCCCCCCCCCCCCCCCCCCCCCCCCCCCCCCCCCCCCCCCCCCCCCCCCCCCCCCCCCCCCCCCCCCCCCCCCCCCCCCCCCCCCCCCCCCCCCCCCCCCCCCCCCCCCCCCCCCCCCCCCCCCCCCCCCCCCCCCCCCCCCCCCCCCCCCCCCCCCCCCCCCCCCCCCCCCCCCCCCCCCCCCCCCCCCCCCCCCCCCCCCCCCCCCCCCCCCCCCCCCCCCCCCCCCCCCCCCCCCCCCCCCCCCCCCCCCCCCCCCCCCCCCCCCCCCCCCCCCCCCCCCCCCCCCCCCCCCCCCCCCCCCCCCCCCCCCCCCCCCCCCCCCCCCCCCCCCCCCCCCCCCCCCCCCCCCCCCCCCCCCCCCCCCCCCCCCCCCCCCCCCCCCCCCCCCCCCCCCCCCCCCCCCCCCCCCCCCCCCCCCCCCCCCCCCCCCCCCCCCCCCCCCCCCCCCCCCCCCCCCCCCCCCCCCCCCCCCCCCCCCCCCCCCCCCCCCCCCCCCCCCCCCCCCCCCCCCCCCCCCCCCCCCCCCCCCCCCCCCCCCCCCCCCCCCCCCCCCCCCCCCCCCCCCCCCCCCCCCCCCCCCCCCCCCCCCCCCCCCCCCCCCCCCCCCCCCCCCCCCCCCCCCCCCCCCCCCCCCCCCCCCCCCCCCCCCCCCCCCCCCCCCCCCCCCCCCCCCCCCCCCCCCCCCCCCCCCCCCCCCCCCCCCCCCCCCCCCCCCCCCCCCCCCCCCCCCCCCCCCCCCCCCCCCCCCCCCCCCCCCCCCCCCCCCCCCCCCCCCCCCCCCCCCCCCCCCCCCCCCCCCCCCCCCCCCCCCCCCCCCCCCCCCCCCCCCCCCCCCCCCCCCCCCCCCCCCCCCCCCCCCCCCCCCCCCCCCCCCCCCCCCCCCCCCCCCCCCCCCCCCCCCCCCCCCCCCCCCCCCCCCCCCCCCCCCCCCCCCCCCCCCCCCCCCCCCCCCCCCCCCCCCCCCCCCCCCCCCCCCCCCCCCCCCCCCCCCCCCCCCCCCCCCCCCCCCCCCCCCCCCCCCCCCCCCCCCCCCCCCCCCCCCCCCCCCCCCCCCCCCCCCCCCCCCCCCCCCCCCCCCCCCCCCCCCCCCCCCCCCCCCCCCCCCCCCCCCCCCCCCCCCCCCCCCCCCCCCCCCCCCCCCCCCCCCCCCCCCCCCCCCCCCCCCCCCCCCCCCCCCCCCCCCCCCCCCCCCCCCCCCCCCCCCCCCCCCCCCCCCCCCCCCCCCCCCCCCCCCCCCCCCCCCCCCCCCCCCCCCCCCCCCCCCCCCCCCCCCCCCCCCCCCCCCCCCCCCCCCCCCCCCCCCCCCCCCCCCCCCCCCCCCCCCCCCCCCCCCCCCCCCCCCCCCCCCCCCCCCCCCCCCCCCCCCCCCCCCCCCCCCCCCCCCCCCCCCCCCCCCCCCCCCCCCCCCCCCCCCCCCCCCCCCCCCCCCCCCCCCCCCCCCCCCCCCCCCCCCCCCCCCCCCCCCCCCCCCCCCCCCCCCCCCCCCCCCCCCCCCCCCCCCCCCCCCCCCCCCCCCCCCCCCCCCCCCCCCCCCCCCCCCCCCCCCCCCCCCCCCCCCCCCCCCCCCCCCCCCCCCCCCCCCCCCCCCCCCCCCCCCCCCCCCCCCCCCCCCCCCCCCCCCCCCCCCCCCCCCCCCCCCCCCCCCCCCCCCCCCCCCCCCCCCCCCCCCCCCCCCCCCCCCCCCCCCCCCCCCCCCCCCCCCCCCCCCCCCCCCCCCCCCCCCCCCCCCCCCCCCCCCCCCCCCCCCCCCCCCCCCCCCCCCCCCCCCCCCCCCCCCCCCCCCCCCCCCCCCCCCCCCCCCCCCCCCCCCCCCCCCCCCCCCCCCCCCCCCCCCCCCCCCCCCCCCCCCCCCCCCCCCCCCCCCCCCCCCCCCCCCCCCCCCCCCCCCCCCCCCCCCCCCCCCCCCCCCCCCCCCCCCCCCCCCCCCCCCCCCCCCCCCCCCCCCCCCCCCCCCCCCCCCCCCCCCCCCCCCCCCCCCCCCCCCCCCCCCCCCCCCCCCCCCCCCCCCCCCCCCCCCCCCCCCCCCCCCCCCCCCCCCCCCCCCCCCCCCCCCCCCCCCCCCCCCCCCCCCCCCCCCCCCCCCCCCCCCCCCCCCCCCCCCCCCCCCCCCCCCCCCCCCCCCCCCCCCCCCCCCCCCCCCCCCCCCCCCCCCCCCCCCCCCCCCCCCCCCCCCCCCCCCCCCCCCCCCCCCCCCCCCCCCCCCCCCCCCCCCCCCCCCCCCCCCCCCCCCCCCCCCCCCCCCCCCCCCCCCCCCCCCCCCCCCCCCCCCCCCCCCCCCCCCCCCCCCCCCCCCCCCCCCCCCCCCCCCCCCCCCCCCCCCCCCCCCCCCCCCCCCCCCCCCCCCCCCCCCCCCCCCCCCCCCCCCCCCCCCCCCCCCCCCCCCCCCCCCCCCCCCCCCCCCCCCCCCCCCCCCCCCCCCCCCCCCCCCCCCCCCCCCCCCCCCCCCCCCCCCCCCCCCCCCCCCCCCCCCCCCCCCCCCCCCCCCCCCCCCCCCCCCCCCCCCCCCCCCCCCCCCCCCCCCCCCCCCCCCCCCCCCCCCCCCCCCCCCCCCCCCCCCCCCCCCCCCCCCCCCCCCCCCCCCCCCCCCCCCCCCCCCCCCCCCCCCCCCCCCCCCCCCCCCCCCCCCCCCCCCCCCCCCCCCCCCCCCCCCCCCCCCCCCCCCCCCCCCCCCCCCCCCCCCCCCCCCCCCCCCCCCCCCCCCCCCCCCCCCCCCCCCCCCCCCCCCCCCCCCCCCCCCCCCCCCCCCCCCCCCCCCCCCCCCCCCCCCCCCCCCCCCCCCCCCCCCCCCCCCCCCCCCCCCCCCCCCCCCCCCCCCCCCCCCCCCCCCCCCCCCCCCCCCCCCCCCCCCCCCCCCCCCCCCCCCCCCCCCCCCCCCCCCCCCCCCCCCCCCCCCCCCCCCCCCCCCCCCCCCCCCCCCCCCCCCCCCCCCCCCCCCCCCCCCCCCCCCCCCCCCCCCCCCCCCCCCCCCCCCCCCCCCCCCCCCCCCCCCCCCCCCCCCCCCCCCCCCCCCCCCCCCCCCCCCCCCCCCCCCCCCCCCCCCCCCCCCCCCCCCCCCCCCCCCCCCCCCCCCCCCCCCCCCCCCCCCCCCCCCCCCCCCCCCCCCCCCCCCCCCCCCCCCCCCCCCCCCCCCCCCCCCCCCCCCCCCCCCCCCCCCCCCCCCCCCCCCCCCCCCCCCCCCCCCCCCCCCCCCCCCCCCCCCCCCCCCCCCCCCCCCCCCCCCCCCCCCCCCCCCCCCCCCCCCCCCCCCCCCCCCCCCCCCCCCCCCCCCCCCCCCCCCCCCCCCCCCCCCCCCCCCCCCCCCCCCCCCCCCCCCCCCCCCCCCCCCCCCCCCCCCCCCCCCCCCCCCCCCCCCCCCCCCCCCCCCCCCCCCCCCCCCCCCCCCCCCCCCCCCCCCCCCCCCCCCCCCCCCCCCCCCCCCCCCCCCCCCCCCCCCCCCCCCCCCCCCCCCCCCCCCCCCCCCCCCCCCCCCCCCCCCCCCCCCCCCCCCCCCCCCCCCCCCCCCCCCCCCCCCCCCCCCCCCCCCCCCCCCCCCCCCCCCCCCCCCCCCCCCCCCCCCCCCCCCCCCCCCCCCCCCCCCCCCCCCCCCCCCCCCCCCCCCCCCCCCCCCCCCCCCCCCCCCCCCCCCCCCCCCCCCCCCCCCCCCCCCCCCCCCCCCCCCCCCCCCCCCCCCCCCCCCCCCCCCCCCCCCCCCCCCCCCCCCCCCCCCCCCCCCCCCCCCCCCCCCCCCCCCCCCCCCCCCCCCCCCCCCCCCCCCCCCCCCCCCCCCCCCCCCCCCCCCCCCCCCCCCCCCCCCCCCCCCCCCCCCCCCCCCCCCCCCCCCCCCCCCCCCCCCCCCCCCCCCCCCCCCCCCCCCCCCCCCCCCCCCCCCCCCCCCCCCCCCCCCCCCCCCCCCCCCCCCCCCCCCCCCCCCCCCCCCCCCCCCCCCCCCCCCCCCCCCCCCCCCCCCCCCCCCCCCCCCCCCCCCCCCCCCCCCCCCCCCCCCCCCCCCCCCCCCCCCCCCCCCCCCCCCCCCCCCCCCCCCCCCCCCCCCCCCCCCCCCCCCCCCCCCCCCCCCCCCCCCCCCCCCCCCCCCCCCCCCCCCCCCCCCCCCCCCCCCCCCCCCCCCCCCCCCCCCCCCCCCCCCCCCCCCCCCCCCCCCCCCCCCCCCCCCCCCCCCCCCCCCCCCCCCCCCCCCCCCCCCCCCCCCCCCCCCCCCCCCCCCCCCCCCCCCCCCCCCCCCCCCCCCCCCCCCCCCCCCCCCCCCCCCCCCCCCCCCCCCCCCCCCCCCCCCCCCCCCCCCCCCCCCCCCCCCCCCCCCCCCCCCCCCCCCCCCCCCCCCCCCCCCCCCCCCCCCCCCCCCCCCCCCCCCCCCCCCCCCCCCCCCCCCCCCCCCCCCCCCCCCCCCCCCCCCCCCCCCCCCCCCCCCCCCCCCCCCCCCCCCCCCCCCCCCCCCCCCCCCCCCCCCCCCCCCCCCCCCCCCCCCCCCCCCCCCCCCCCCCCCCCCCCCCCCCCCCCCCCCCCCCCCCCCCCCCCCCCCCCCCCCCCCCCCCCCCCCCCCCCCCCCCCCCCCCCCCCCCCCCCCCCCCCCCCCCCCCCCCCCCCCCCCCCCCCCCCCCCCCCCCCCCCCCCCCCCCCCCCCCCCCCCCCCCCCCCCCCCCCCCCCCCCCCCCCCCCCCCCCCCCCCCCCCCCCCCCCCCCCCCCCCCCCCCCCCCCCCCCCCCCCCCCCCCCCCCCCCCCCCCCCCCCCCCCCCCCCCCCCCCCCCCCCCCCCCCCCCCCCCCCCCCCCCCCCCCCCCCCCCCCCCCCCCCCCCCCCCCCCCCCCCCCCCCCCCCCCCCCCCCCCCCCCCCCCCCCCCCCCCCCCCCCCCCCCCCCCCCCCCCCCCCCCCCCCCCCCCCCCCCCCCCCCCCCCCCCCCCCCCCCCCCCCCCCCCCCCCCCCCCCCCCCCCCCCCCCCCCCCCCCCCCCCCCCCCCCCCCCCCCCCCCCCCCCCCCCCCCCCCCCCCCCCCCCCCCCCCCCCCCCCCCCCCCCCCCCCCCCCCCCCCCCCCCCCCCCCCCCCCCCCCCCCCCCCCCCCCCCCCCCCCCCCCCCCCCCCCCCCCCCCCCCCCCCCCCCCCCCCCCCCCCCCCCCCCCCCCCCCCCCCCCCCCCCCCCCCCCCCCCCCCCCCCCCCCCCCCCCCCCCCCCCCCCCCCCCCCCCCCCCCCCCCCCCCCCCCCCCCCCCCCCCCCCCCCCCCCCCCCCCCCCCCCCCCCCCCCCCCCCCCCCCCCCCCCCCCCCCCCCCCCCCCCCCCCCCCCCCCCCCCCCCCCCCCCCCCCCCCCCCCCCCCCCCCCCCCCCCCCCCCCCCCCCCCCCCCCCCCCCCCCCCCCCCCCCCCCCCCCCCCCCCCCCCCCCCCCCCCCCCCCCCCCCCCCCCCCCCCCCCCCCCCCCCCCCCCCCCCCCCCCCCCCCCCCCCCCCCCCCCCCCCCCCCCCCCCCCCCCCCCCCCCCCCCCCCCCCCCCCCCCCCCCCCCCCCCCCCCCCCCCCCCCCCCCCCCCCCCCCCCCCCCCCCCCCCCCCCCCCCCCCCCCCCCCCCCCCCCCCCCCCCCCCCCCCCCCCCCCCCCCCCCCCCCCCCCCCCCCCCCCCCCCCCCCCCCCCCCCCCCCCCCCCCCCCCCCCCCCCCCCCCCCCCCCCCCCCCCCCCCCCCCCCCCCCCCCCCCCCCCCCCCCCCCCCCCCCCCCCCCCCCCCCCCCCCCCCCCCCCCCCCCCCCCCCCCCCCCCCCCCCCCCCCCCCCCCCCCCCCCCCCCCCCCCCCCCCCCCCCCCCCCCCCCCCCCCCCCCCCCCCCCCCCCCCCCCCCCCCCCCCCCCCCCCCCCCCCCCCCCCCCCCCCCCCCCCCCCCCCCCCCCCCCCCCCCCCCCCCCCCCCCCCCCCCCCCCCCCCCCCCCCCCCCCCCCCCCCCCCCCCCCCCCCCCCCCCCCCCCCCCCCCCCCCCCCCCCCCCCCCCCCCCCCCCCCCCCCCCCCCCCCCCCCCCCCCCCCCCCCCCCCCCCCCCCCCCCCCCCCCCCCCCCCCCCCCCCCCCCCCCCCCCCCCCCCCCCCCCCCCCCCCCCCCCCCCCCCCCCCCCCCCCCCCCCCCCCCCCCCCCCCCCCCCCCCCCCCCCCCCCCCCCCCCCCCCCCCCCCCCCCCCCCCCCCCCCCCCCCCCCCCCCCCCCCCCCCCCCCCCCCCCCCCCCCCCCCCCCCCCCCCCCCCCCCCCCCCCCCCCCCCCCCCCCCCCCCCCCCCCCCCCCCCCCCCCCCCCCCCCCCCCCCCCCCCCCCCCCCCCCCCCCCCCCCCCCCCCCCCCCCCCCCCCCCCCCCCCCCCCCCCCCCCCCCCCCCCCCCCCCCCCCCCCCCCCCCCCCCCCCCCCCCCCCCCCCCCCCCCCCCCCCCCCCCCCCCCCCCCCCCCCCCCCCCCCCCCCCCCCCCCCCCCCCCCCCCCCCCCCCCCCCCCCCCCCCCCCCCCCCCCCCCCCCCCCCCCCCCCCCCCCCCCCCCCCCCCCCCCCCCCCCCCCCCCCCCCCCCCCCCCCCCCCCCCCCCCCCCCCCCCCCCCCCCCCCCCCCCCCCCCCCCCCCCCCCCCCCCCCCCCCCCCCCCCCCCCCCCCCCCCCCCCCCCCCCCCCCCCCCCCCCCCCCCCCCCCCCCCCCCCCCCCCCCCCCCCCCCCCCCCCCCCCCCCCCCCCCCCCCCCCCCCCCCCCCCCCCCCCCCCCCCCCCCCCCCCCCCCCCCCCCCCCCCCCCCCCCCCCCCCCCCCCCCCCCCCCCCCCCCCCCCCCCCCCCCCCCCCCCCCCCCCCCCCCCCCCCCCCCCCCCCCCCCCCCCCCCCCCCCCCCCCCCCCCCCCCCCCCCCCCCCCCCCCCCCCCCCCCCCCCCCCCCCCCCCCCCCCCCCCCCCCCCCCCCCCCCCCCCCCCCCCCCCCCCCCCCCCCCCCCCCCCCCCCCCCCCCCCCCCCCCCCCCCCCCCCCCCCCCCCCCCCCCCCCCCCCCCCCCCCCCCCCCCCCCCCCCCCCCCCCCCCCCCCCCCCCCCCCCCCCCCCCCCCCCCCCCCCCCCCCCCCCCCCCCCCCCCCCCCCCCCCCCCCCCCCCCCCCCCCCCCCCCCCCCCCCCCCCCCCCCCCCCCCCCCCCCCCCCCCCCCCCCCCCCCCCCCCCCCCCCCCCCCCCCCCCCCCCCCCCCCCCCCCCCCCCCCCCCCCCCCCCCCCCCCCCCCCCCCCCCCCCCCCCCCCCCCCCCCCCCCCCCCCCCCCCCCCCCCCCCCCCCCCCCCCCCCCCCCCCCCCCCCCCCCCCCCCCCCCCCCCCCCCCCCCCCCCCCCCCCCCCCCCCCCCCCCCCCCCCCCCCCCCCCCCCCCCCCCCCCCCCCCCCCCCCCCCCCCCCCCCCCCCCCCCCCCCCCCCCCCCCCCCCCCCCCCCCCCCCCCCCCCCCCCCCCCCCCCCCCCCCCCCCCCCCCCCCCCCCCCCCCCCCCCCCCCCCCCCCCCCCCCCCCCCCCCCCCCCCCCCCCCCCCCCCCCCCCCCCCCCCCCCCCCCCCCCCCCCCCCCCCCCCCCCCCCCCCCCCCCCCCCCCCCCCCCCCCCCCCCCCCCCCCCCCCCCCCCCCCCCCCCCCCCCCCCCCCCCCCCCCCCCCCCCCCCCCCCCCCCCCCCCCCCCCCCCCCCCCCCCCCCCCCCCCCCCCCCCCCCCCCCCCCCCCCCCCCCCCCCCCCCCCCCCCCCCCCCCCCCCCCCCCCCCCCCCCCCCCCCCCCCCCCCCCCCCCCCCCCCCCCCCCCCCCCCCCCCCCCCCCCCCCCCCCCCCCCCCCCCCCCCCCCCCCCCCCCCCCCCCCCCCCCCCCCCCCCCCCCCCCCCCCCCCCCCCCCCCCCCCCCCCCCCCCCCCCCCCCCCCCCCCCCCCCCCCCCCCCCCCCCCCCCCCCCCCCCCCCCCCCCCCCCCCCCCCCCCCCCCCCCCCCCCCCCCCCCCCCCCCCCCCCCCCCCCCCCCCCCCCCCCCCCCCCCCCCCCCCCCCCCCCCCCCCCCCCCCCCCCCCCCCCCCCCCCCCCCCCCCCCCCCCCCCCCCCCCCCCCCCCCCCCCCCCCCCCCCCCCCCCCCCCCCCCCCCCCCCCCCCCCCCCCCCCCCCCCCCCCCCCCCCCCCCCCCCCCCCCCCCCCCCCCCCCCCCCCCCCCCCCCCCCCCCCCCCCCCCCCCCCCCCCCCCCCCCCCCCCCCCCCCCCCCCCCCCCCCCCCCCCCCCCCCCCCCCCCCCCCCCCCCCCCCCCCCCCCCCCCCCCCCCCCCCCCCCCCCCCCCCCCCCCCCCCCCCCCCCCCCCCCCCCCCCCCCCCCCCCCCCCCCCCCCCCCCCCCCCCCCCCCCCCCCCCCCCCCCCCCCCCCCCCCCCCCCCCCCCCCCCCCCCCCCCCCCCCCCCCCCCCCCCCCCCCCCCCCCCCCCCCCCCCCCCCCCCCCCCCCCCCCCCCCCCCCCCCCCCCCCCCCCCCCCCCCCCCCCCCCCCCCCCCCCCCCCCCCCCCCCCCCCCCCCCCCCCCCCCCCCCCCCCCCCCCCCCCCCCCCCCCCCCCCCCCCCCCCCCCCCCCCCCCCCCCCCCCCCCCCCCCCCCCCCCCCCCCCCCCCCCCCCCCCCCCCCCCCCCCCCCCCCCCCCCCCCCCCCCCCCCCCCCCCCCCCCCCCCCCCCCCCCCCCCCCCCCCCCCCCCCCCCCCCCCCCCCCCCCCCCCCCCCCCCCCCCCCCCCCCCCCCCCCCCCCCCCCCCCCCCCCCCCCCCCCCCCCCCCCCCCCCCCCCCCCCCCCCCCCCCCCCCCCCCCCCCCCCCCCCCCCCCCCCCCCCCCCCCCCCCCCCCCCCCCCCCCCCCCCCCCCCCCCCCCCCCCCCCCCCCCCCCCCCCCCCCCCCCCCCCCCCCCCCCCCCCCCCCCCCCCCCCCCCCCCCCCCCCCCCCCCCCCCCCCCCCCCCCCCCCCCCCCCCCCCCCCCCCCCCCCCCCCCCCCCCCCCCCCCCCCCCCCCCCCCCCCCCCCCCCCCCCCCCCCCCCCCCCCCCCCCCCCCCCCCCCCCCCCCCCCCCCCCCCCCCCCCCCCCCCCCCCCCCCCCCCCCCCCCCCCCCCCCCCCCCCCCCCCCCCCCCCCCCCCCCCCCCCCCCCCCCCCCCCCCCCCCCCCCCCCCCCCCCCCCCCCCCCCCCCCCCCCCCCCCCCCCCCCCCCCCCCCCCCCCCCCCCCCCCCCCCCCCCCCCCCCCCCCCCCCCCCCCCCCCCCCCCCCCCCCCCCCCCCCCCCCCCCCCCCCCCCCCCCCCCCCCCCCCCCCCCCCCCCCCCCCCCCCCCCCCCCCCCCCCCCCCCCCCCCCCCCCCCCCCCCCCCCCCCCCCCCCCCCCCCCCCCCCCCCCCCCCCCCCCCCCCCCCCCCCCCCCCCCCCCCCCCCCCCCCCCCCCCCCCCCCCCCCCCCCCCCCCCCCCCCCCCCCCCCCCCCCCCCCCCCCCCCCCCCCCCCCCCCCCCCCCCCCCCCCCCCCCCCCCCCCCCCCCCCCCCCCCCCCCCCCCCCCCCCCCCCCCCCCCCCCCCCCCCCCCCCCCCCCCCCCCCCCCCCCCCCCCCCCCCCCCCCCCCCCCCCCCCCCCCCCCCCCCCCCCCCCCCCCCCCCCCCCCCCCCCCCCCCCCCCCCCCCCCCCCCCCCCCCCCCCCCCCCCCCCCCCCCCCCCCCCCCCCCCCCCCCCCCCCCCCCCCCCCCCCCCCCCCCCCCCCCCCCCCCCCCCCCCCCCCCCCCCCCCCCCCCCCCCCCCCCCCCCCCCCCCCCCCCCCCCCCCCCCCCCCCCCCCCCCCCCCCCCCCCCCCCCCCCCCCCCCCCCCCCCCCCCCCCCCCCCCCCCCCCCCCCCCCCCCCCCCCCCCCCCCCCCCCCCCCCCCCCCCCCCCCCCCCCCCCCCCCCCCCCCCCCCCCCCCCCCCCCCCCCCCCCCCCCCCCCCCCCCCCCCCCCCCCCCCCCCCCCCCCCCCCCCCCCCCCCCCCCCCCCCCCCCCCCCCCCCCCCCCCCCCCCCCCCCCCCCCCCCCCCCCCCCCCCCCCCCCCCCCCCCCCCCCCCCCCCCCCCCCCCCCCCCCCCCCCCCCCCCCCCCCCCCCCCCCCCCCCCCCCCCCCCCCCCCCCCCCCCCCCCCCCCCCCCCCCCCCCCCCCCCCCCCCCCCCCCCCCCCCCCCCCCCCCCCCCCCCCCCCCCCCCCCCCCCCCCCCCCCCCCCCCCCCCCCCCCCCCCCCCCCCCCCCCCCCCCCCCCCCCCCCCCCCCCCCCCCCCCCCCCCCCCCCCCCCCCCCCCCCCCCCCCCCCCCCCCCCCCCCCCCCCCCCCCCCCCCCCCCCCCCCCCCCCCCCCCCCCCCCCCCCCCCCCCCCCCCCCCCCCCCCCCCCCCCCCCCCCCCCCCCCCCCCCCCCCCCCCCCCCCCCCCCCCCCCCCCCCCCCCCCCCCCCCCCCCCCCCCCCCCCCCCCCCCCCCCCCCCCCCCCCCCCCCCCCCCCCCCCCCCCCCCCCCCCCCCCCCCCCCCCCCCCCCCCCCCCCCCCCCCCCCCCCCCCCCCCCCCCCCCCCCCCCCCCCCCCCCCCCCCCCCCCCCCCCCCCCCCCCCCCCCCCCCCCCCCCCCCCCCCCCCCCCCCCCCCCCCCCCCCCCCCCCCCCCCCCCCCCCCCCCCCCCCCCCCCCCCCCCCCCCCCCCCCCCCCCCCCCCCCCCCCCCCCCCCCCCCCCCCCCCCCCCCCCCCCCCCCCCCCCCCCCCCCCCCCCCCCCCCCCCCCCCCCCCCCCCCCCCCCCCCCCCCCCCCCCCCCCCCCCCCCCCCCCCCCCCCCCCCCCCCCCCCCCCCCCCCCCCCCCCCCCCCCCCCCCCCCCCCCCCCCCCCCCCCCCCCCCCCCCCCCCCCCCCCCCCCCCCCCCCCCCCCCCCCCCCCCCCCCCCCCCCCCCCCCCCCCCCCCCCCCCCCCCCCCCCCCCCCCCCCCCCCCCCCCCCCCCCCCCCCCCCCCCCCCCCCCCCCCCCCCCCCCCCCCCCCCCCCCCCCCCCCCCCCCCCCCCCCCCCCCCCCCCCCCCCCCCCCCCCCCCCCCCCCCCCCCCCCCCCCCCCCCCCCCCCCCCCCCCCCCCCCCCCCCCCCCCCCCCCCCCCCCCCCCCCCCCCCCCCCCCCCCCCCCCCCCCCCCCCCCCCCCCCCCCCCCCCCCCCCCCCCCCCCCCCCCCCCCCCCCCCCCCCCCCCCCCCCCCCCCCCCCCCCCCCCCCCCCCCCCCCCCCCCCCCCCCCCCCCCCCCCCCCCCCCCCCCCCCCCCCCCCCCCCCCCCCCCCCCCCCCCCCCCCCCCCCCCCCCCCCCCCCCCCCCCCCCCCCCCCCCCCCCCCCCCCCCCCCCCCCCCCCCCCCCCCCCCCCCCCCCCCCCCCCCCCCCCCCCCCCCCCCCCCCCCCCCCCCCCCCCCCCCCCCCCCCCCCCCCCCCCCCCCCCCCCCCCCCCCCCCCCCCCCCCCCCCCCCCCCCCCCCCCCCCCCCCCCCCCCCCCCCCCCCCCCCCCCCCCCCCCCCCCCCCCCCCCCCCCCCCCCCCCCCCCCCCCCCCCCCCCCCCCCCCCCCCCCCCCCCCCCCCCCCCCCCCCCCCCCCCCCCCCCCCCCCCCCCCCCCCCCCCCCCCCCCCCCCCCCCCCCCCCCCCCCCCCCCCCCCCCCCCCCCCCCCCCCCCCCCCCCCCCCCCCCCCCCCCCCCCCCCCCCCCCCCCCCCCCCCCCCCCCCCCCCCCCCCCCCCCCCCCCCCCCCCCCCCCCCCCCCCCCCCCCCCCCCCCCCCCCCCCCCCCCCCCCCCCCCCCCCCCCCCCCCCCCCCCCCCCCCCCCCCCCCCCCCCCCCCCCCCCCCCCCCCCCCCCCCCCCCCCCCCCCCCCCCCCCCCCCCCCCCCCCCCCCCCCCCCCCCCCCCCCCCCCCCCCCCCCCCCCCCCCCCCCCCCCCCCCCCCCCCCCCCCCCCCCCCCCCCCCCCCCCCCCCCCCCCCCCCCCCCCCCCCCCCCCCCCCCCCCCCCCCCCCCCCCCCCCCCCCCCCCCCCCCCCCCCCCCCCCCCCCCCCCCCCCCCCCCCCCCCCCCCCCCCCCCCCCCCCCCCCCCCCCCCCCCCCCCCCCCCCCCCCCCCCCCCCCCCCCCCCCCCCCCCCCCCCCCCCCCCCCCCCCCCCCCCCCCCCCCCCCCCCCCCCCCCCCCCCCCCCCCCCCCCCCCCCCCCCCCCCCCCCCCCCCCCCCCCCCCCCCCCCCCCCCCCCCCCCCCCCCCCCCCCCCCCCCCCCCCCCCCCCCCCCCCCCCCCCCCCCCCCCCCCCCCCCCCCCCCCCCCCCCCCCCCCCCCCCCCCCCCCCCCCCCCCCCCCCCCCCCCCCCCCCCCCCCCCCCCCCCCCCCCCCCCCCCCCCCCCCCCCCCCCCCCCCCCCCCCCCCCCCCCCCCCCCCCCCCCCCCCCCCCCCCCCCCCCCCCCCCCCCCCCCCCCCCCCCCCCCCCCCCCCCCCCCCCCCCCCCCCCCCCCCCCCCCCCCCCCCCCCCCCCCCCCCCCCCCCCCCCCCCCCCCCCCCCCCCCCCCCCCCCCCCCCCCCCCCCCCCCCCCCCCCCCCCCCCCCCCCCCCCCCCCCCCCCCCCCCCCCCCCCCCCCCCCCCCCCCCCCCCCCCCCCCCCCCCCCCCCCCCCCCCCCCCCCCCCCCCCCCCCCCCCCCCCCCCCCCCCCCCCCCCCCCCCCCCCCCCCCCCCCCCCCCCCCCCCCCCCCCCCCCCCCCCCCCCCCCCCCCCCCCCCCCCCCCCCCCCCCCCCCCCCCCCCCCCCCCCCCCCCCCCCCCCCCCCCCCCCCCCCCCCCCCCCCCCCCCCCCCCCCCCCCCCCCCCCCCCCCCCCCCCCCCCCCCCCCCCCCCCCCCCCCCCCCCCCCCCCCCCCCCCCCCCCCCCCCCCCCCCCCCCCCCCCCCCCCCCCCCCCCCCCCCCCCCCCCCCCCCCCCCCCCCCCCCCCCCCCCCCCCCCCCCCCCCCCCCCCCCCCCCCCCCCCCCCCCCCCCCCCCCCCCCCCCCCCCCCCCCCCCCCCCCCCCCCCCCCCCCCCCCCCCCCCCCCCCCCCCCCCCCCCCCCCCCCCCCCCCCCCCCCCCCCCCCCCCCCCCCCCCCCCCCCCCCCCCCCCCCCCCCCCCCCCCCCCCCCCCCCCCCCCCCCCCCCCCCCCCCCCCCCCCCCCCCCCCCCCCCCCCCCCCCCCCCCCCCCCCCCCCCCCCCCCCCCCCCCCCCCCCCCCCCCCCCCCCCCCCCCCCCCCCCCCCCCCCCCCCCCCCCCCCCCCCCCCCCCCCCCCCCCCCCCCCCCCCCCCCCCCCCCCCCCCCCCCCCCCCCCCCCCCCCCCCCCCCCCCCCCCCCCCCCCCCCCCCCCCCCCCCCCCCCCCCCCCCCCCCCCCCCCCCCCCCCCCCCCCCCCCCCCCCCCCCCCCCCCCCCCCCCCCCCCCCCCCCCCCCCCCCCCCCCCCCCCCCCCCCCCCCCCCCCCCCCCCCCCCCCCCCCCCCCCCCCCCCCCCCCCCCCCCCCCCCCCCCCCCCCCCCCCCCCCCCCCCCCCCCCCCCCCCCCCCCCCCCCCCCCCCCCCCCCCCCCCCCCCCCCCCCCCCCCCCCCCCCCCCCCCCCCCCCCCCCCCCCCCCCCCCCCCCCCCCCCCCCCCCCCCCCCCCCCCCCCCCCCCCCCCCCCCCCCCCCCCCCCCCCCCCCCCCCCCCCCCCCCCCCCCCCCCCCCCCCCCCCCCCCCCCCCCCCCCCCCCCCCCCCCCCCCCCCCCCCCCCCCCCCCCCCCCCCCCCCCCCCCCCCCCCCCCCCCCCCCCCCCCCCCCCCCCCCCCCCCCCCCCCCCCCCCCCCCCCCCCCCCCCCCCCCCCCCCCCCCCCCCCCCCCCCCCCCCCCCCCCCCCCCCCCCCCCCCCCCCCCCCCCCCCCCCCCCCCCCCCCCCCCCCCCCCCCCCCCCCCCCCCCCCCCCCCCCCCCCCCCCCCCCCCCCCCCCCCCCCCCCCCCCCCCCCCCCCCCCCCCCCCCCCCCCCCCCCCCCCCCCCCCCCCCCCCCCCCCCCCCCCCCCCCCCCCCCCCCCCCCCCCCCCCCCCCCCCCCCCCCCCCCCCCCCCCCCCCCCCCCCCCCCCCCCCCCCCCCCCCCCCCCCCCCCCCCCCCCCCCCCCCCCCCCCCCCCCCCCCCCCCCCCCCCCCCCCCCCCCCCCCCCCCCCCCCCCCCCCCCCCCCCCCCCCCCCCCCCCCCCCCCCCCCCCCCCCCCCCCCCCCCCCCCCCCCCCCCCCCCCCCCCCCCCCCCCCCCCCCCCCCCCCCCCCCCCCCCCCCCCCCCCCCCCCCCCCCCCCCCCCCCCCCCCCCCCCCCCCCCCCCCCCCCCCCCCCCCCCCCCCCCCCCCCCCCCCCCCCCCCCCCCCCCCCCCCCCCCCCCCCCCCCCCCCCCCCCCCCCCCCCCCCCCCCCCCCCCCCCCCCCCCCCCCCCCCCCCCCCCCCCCCCCCCCCCCCCCCCCCCCCCCCCCCCCCCCCCCCCCCCCCCCCCCCCCCCCCCCCCCCCCCCCCCCCCCCCCCCCCCCCCCCCCCCCCCCCCCCCCCCCCCCCCCCCCCCCCCCCCCCCCCCCCCCCCCCCCCCCCCCCCCCCCCCCCCCCCCCCCCCCCCCCCCCCCCCCCCCCCCCCCCCCCCCCCCCCCCCCCCCCCCCCCCCCCCCCCCCCCCCCCCCCCCCCCCCCCCCCCCCCCCCCCCCCCCCCCCCCCCCCCCCCCCCCCCCCCCCCCCCCCCCCCCCCCCCCCCCCCCCCCCCCCCCCCCCCCCCCCCCCCCCCCCCCCCCCCCCCCCCCCCCCCCCCCCCCCCCCCCCCCCCCCCCCCCCCCCCCCCCCCCCCCCCCCCCCCCCCCCCCCCCCCCCCCCCCCCCCCCCCCCCCCCCCCCCCCCCCCCCCCCCCCCCCCCCCCCCCCCCCCCCCCCCCCCCCCCCCCCCCCCCCCCCCCCCCCCCCCCCCCCCCCCCCCCCCCCCCCCCCCCCCCCCCCCCCCCCCCCCCCCCCCCCCCCCCCCCCCCCCCCCCCCCCCCCCCCCCCCCCCCCCCCCCCCCCCCCCCCCCCCCCCCCCCCCCCCCCCCCCCCCCCCCCCCCCCCCCCCCCCCCCCCCCCCCCCCCCCCCCCCCCCCCCCCCCCCCCCCCCCCCCCCCCCCCCCCCCCCCCCCCCCCCCCCCCCCCCCCCCCCCCCCCCCCCCCCCCCCCCCCCCCCCCCCCCCCCCCCCCCCCCCCCCCCCCCCCCCCCCCCCCCCCCCCCCCCCCCCCCCCCCCCCCCCCCCCCCCCCCCCCCCCCCCCCCCCCCCCCCCCCCCCCCCCCCCCCCCCCCCCCCCCCCCCCCCCCCCCCCCCCCCCCCCCCCCCCCCCCCCCCCCCCCCCCCCCCCCCCCCCCCCCCCCCCCCCCCCCCCCCCCCCCCCCCCCCCCCCCCCCCCCCCCCCCCCCCCCCCCCCCCCCCCCCCCCCCCCCCCCCCCCCCCCCCCCCCCCCCCCCCCCCCCCCCCCCCCCCCCCCCCCCCCCCCCCCCCCCCCCCCCCCCCCCCCCCCCCCCCCCCCCCCCCCCCCCCCCCCCCCCCCCCCCCCCCCCCCCCCCCCCCCCCCCCCCCCCCCCCCCCCCCCCCCCCCCCCCCCCCCCCCCCCCCCCCCCCCCCCCCCCCCCCCCCCCCCCCCCCCCCCCCCCCCCCCCCCCCCCCCCCCCCCCCCCCCCCCCCCCCCCCCCCCCCCCCCCCCCCCCCCCCCCCCCCCCCCCCCCCCCCCCCCCCCCCCCCCCCCCCCCCCCCCCCCCCCCCCCCCCCCCCCCCCCCCCCCCCCCCCCCCCCCCCCCCCCCCCCCCCCCCCCCCCCCCCCCCCCCCCCCCCCCCCCCCCCCCCCCCCCCCCCCCCCCCCCCCCCCCCCCCCCCCCCCCCCCCCCCCCCCCCCCCCCCCCCCCCCCCCCCCCCCCCCCCCCCCCCCCCCCCCCCCCCCCCCCCCCCCCCCCCCCCCCCCCCCCCCCCCCCCCCCCCCCCCCCCCCCCCCCCCCCCCCCCCCCCCCCCCCCCCCCCCCCCCCCCCCCCCCCCCCCCCCCCCCCCCCCCCCCCCCCCCCCCCCCCCCCCCCCCCCCCCCCCCCCCCCCCCCCCCCCCCCCCCCCCCCCCCCCCCCCCCCCCCCCCCCCCCCCCCCCCCCCCCCCCCCCCCCCCCCCCCCCCCCCCCCCCCCCCCCCCCCCCCCCCCCCCCCCCCCCCCCCCCCCCCCCCCCCCCCCCCCCCCCCCCCCCCCCCCCCCCCCCCCCCCCCCCCCCCCCCCCCCCCCCCCCCCCCCCCCCCCCCCCCCCCCCCCCCCCCCCCCCCCCCCCCCCCCCCCCCCCCCCCCCCCCCCCCCCCCCCCCCCCCCCCCCCCCCCCCCCCCCCCCCCCCCCCCCCCCCCCCCCCCCCCCCCCCCCCCCCCCCCCCCCCCCCCCCCCCCCCCCCCCCCCCCCCCCCCCCCCCCCCCCCCCCCCCCCCCCCCCCCCCCCCCCCCCCCCCCCCCCCCCCCCCCCCCCCCCCCCCCCCCCCCCCCCCCCCCCCCCCCCCCCCCCCCCCCCCCCCCCCCCCCCCCCCCCCCCCCCCCCCCCCCCCCCCCCCCCCCCCCCCCCCCCCCCCCCCCCCCCCCCCCCCCCCCCCCCCCCCCCCCCCCCCCCCCCCCCCCCCCCCCCCCCCCCCCCCCCCCCCCCCCCCCCCCCCCCCCCCCCCCCCCCCCCCCCCCCCCCCCCCCCCCCCCCCCCCCCCCCCCCCCCCCCCCCCCCCCCCCCCCCCCCCCCCCCCCCCCCCCCCCCCCCCCCCCCCCCCCCCCCCCCCCCCCCCCCCCCCCCCCCCCCCCCCCCCCCCCCCCCCCCCCCCCCCCCCCCCCCCCCCCCCCCCCCCCCCCCCCCCCCCCCCCCCCCCCCCCCCCCCCCCCCCCCCCCCCCCCCCCCCCCCCCCCCCCCCCCCCCCCCCCCCCCCCCCCCCCCCCCCCCCCCCCCCCCCCCCCCCCCCCCCCCCCCCCCCCCCCCCCCCCCCCCCCCCCCCCCCCCCCCCCCCCCCCCCCCCCCCCCCCCCCCCCCCCCCCCCCCCCCCCCCCCCCCCCCCCCCCCCCCCCCCCCCCCCCCCCCCCCCCCCCCCCCCCCCCCCCCCCCCCCCCCCCCCCCCCCCCCCCCCCCCCCCCCCCCCCCCCCCCCCCCCCCCCCCCCCCCCCCCCCCCCCCCCCCCCCCCCCCCCCCCCCCCCCCCCCCCCCCCCCCCCCCCCCCCCCCCCCCCCCCCCCCCCCCCCCCCCCCCCCCCCCCCCCCCCCCCCCCCCCCCCCCCCCCCCCCCCCCCCCCCCCCCCCCCCCCCCCCCCCCCCCCCCCCCCCCCCCCCCCCCCCCCCCCCCCCCCCCCCCCCCCCCCCCCCCCCCCCCCCCCCCCCCCCCCCCCCCCCCCCCCCCCCCCCCCCCCCCCCCCCCCCCCCCCCCCCCCCCCCCCCCCCCCCCCCCCCCCCCCCCCCCCCCCCCCCCCCCCCCCCCCCCCCCCCCCCCCCCCCCCCCCCCCCCCCCCCCCCCCCCCCCCCCCCCCCCCCCCCCCCCCCCCCCCCCCCCCCCCCCCCCCCCCCCCCCCCCCCCCCCCCCCCCCCCCCCCCCCCCCCCCCCCCCCCCCCCCCCCCCCCCCCCCCCCCCCCCCCCCCCCCCCCCCCCCCCCCCCCCCCCCCCCCCCCCCCCCCCCCCCCCCCCCCCCCCCCCCCCCCCCCCCCCCCCCCCCCCCCCCCCCCCCCCCCCCCCCCCCCCCCCCCCCCCCCCCCCCCCCCCCCCCCCCCCCCCCCCCCCCCCCCCCCCCCCCCCCCCCCCCCCCCCCCCCCCCCCCCCCCCCCCCCCCCCCCCCCCCCCCCCCCCCCCCCCCCCCCCCCCCCCCCCCCCCCCCCCCCCCCCCCCCCCCCCCCCCCCCCCCCCCCCCCCCCCCCCCCCCCCCCCCCCCCCCCCCCCCCCCCCCCCCCCCCCCCCCCCCCCCCCCCCCCCCCCCCCCCCCCCCCCCCCCCCCCCCCCCCCCCCCCCCCCCCCCCCCCCCCCCCCCCCCCCCCCCCCCCCCCCCCCCCCCCCCCCCCCCCCCCCCCCCCCCCCCCCCCCCCCCCCCCCCCCCCCCCCCCCCCCCCCCCCCCCCCCCCCCCCCCCCCCCCCCCCCCCCCCCCCCCCCCCCCCCCCCCCCCCCCCCCCCCCCCCCCCCCCCCCCCCCCCCCCCCCCCCCCCCCCCCCCCCCCCCCCCCCCCCCCCCCCCCCCCCCCCCCCCCCCCCCCCCCCCCCCCCCCCCCCCCCCCCCCCCCCCCCCCCCCCCCCCCCCCCCCCCCCCCCCCCCCCCCCCCCCCCCCCCCCCCCCCCCCCCCCCCCCCCCCCCCCCCCCCCCCCCCCCCCCCCCCCCCCCCCCCCCCCCCCCCCCCCCCCCCCCCCCCCCCCCCCCCCCCCCCCCCCCCCCCCCCCCCCCCCCCCCCCCCCCCCCCCCCCCCCCCCCCCCCCCCCCCCCCCCCCCCCCCCCCCCCCCCCCCCCCCCCCCCCCCCCCCCCCCCCCCCCCCCCCCCCCCCCCCCCCCCCCCCCCCCCCCCCCCCCCCCCCCCCCCCCCCCCCCCCCCCCCCCCCCCCCCCCCCCCCCCCCCCCCCCCCCCCCCCCCCCCCCCCCCCCCCCCCCCCCCCCCCCCCCCCCCCCCCCCCCCCCCCCCCCCCCCCCCCCCCCCCCCCCCCCCCCCCCCCCCCCCCCCCCCCCCCCCCCCCCCCCCCCCCCCCCCCCCCCCCCCCCCCCCCCCCCCCCCCCCCCCCCCCCCCCCCCCCCCCCCCCCCCCCCCCCCCCCCCCCCCCCCCCCCCCCCCCCCCCCCCCCCCCCCCCCCCCCCCCCCCCCCCCCCCCCCCCCCCCCCCCCCCCCCCCCCCCCCCCCCCCCCCCCCCCCCCCCCCCCCCCCCCCCCCCCCCCCCCCCCCCCCCCCCCCCCCCCCCCCCCCCCCCCCCCCCCCCCCCCCCCCCCCCCCCCCCCCCCCCCCCCCCCCCCCCCCCCCCCCCCCCCCCCCCCCCCCCCCCCCCCCCCCCCCCCCCCCCCCCCCCCCCCCCCCCCCCCCCCCCCCCCCCCCCCCCCCCCCCCCCCCCCCCCCCCCCCCCCCCCCCCCCCCCCCCCCCCCCCCCCCCCCCCCCCCCCCCCCCCCCCCCCCCCCCCCCCCCCCCCCCCCCCCCCCCCCCCCCCCCCCCCCCCCCCCCCCCCCCCCCCCCCCCCCCCCCCCCCCCCCCCCCCCCCCCCCCCCCCCCCCCCCCCCCCCCCCCCCCCCCCCCCCCCCCCCCCCCCCCCCCCCCCCCCCCCCCCCCCCCCCCCCCCCCCCCCCCCCCCCCCCCCCCCCCCCCCCCCCCCCCCCCCCCCCCCCCCCCCCCCCCCCCCCCCCCCCCCCCCCCCCCCCCCCCCCCCCCCCCCCCCCCCCCCCCCCCCCCCCCCCCCCCCCCCCCCCCCCCCCCCCCCCCCCCCCCCCCCCCCCCCCCCCCCCCCCCCCCCCCCCCCCCCCCCCCCCCCCCCCCCCCCCCCCCCCCCCCCCCCCCCCCCCCCCCCCCCCCCCCCCCCCCCCCCCCCCCCCCCCCCCCCCCCCCCCCCCCCCCCCCCCCCCCCCCCCCCCCCCCCCCCCCCCCCCCCCCCCCCCCCCCCCCCCCCCCCCCCCCCCCCCCCCCCCCCCCCCCCCCCCCCCCCCCCCCCCCCCCCCCCCCCCCCCCCCCCCCCCCCCCCCCCCCCCCCCCCCCCCCCCCCCCCCCCCCCCCCCCCCCCCCCCCCCCCCCCCCCCCCCCCCCCCCCCCCCCCCCCCCCCCCCCCCCCCCCCCCCCCCCCCCCCCCCCCCCCCCCCCCCCCCCCCCCCCCCCCCCCCCCCCCCCCCCCCCCCCCCCCCCCCCCCCCCCCCCCCCCCCCCCCCCCCCCCCCCCCCCCCCCCCCCCCCCCCCCCCCCCCCCCCCCCCCCCCCCCCCCCCCCCCCCCCCCCCCCCCCCCCCCCCCCCCCCCCCCCCCCCCCCCCCCCCCCCCCCCCCCCCCCCCCCCCCCCCCCCCCCCCCCCCCCCCCCCCCCCCCCCCCCCCCCCCCCCCCCCCCCCCCCCCCCCCCCCCCCCCCCCCCCCCCCCCCCCCCCCCCCCCCCCCCCCCCCCCCCCCCCCCCCCCCCCCCCCCCCCCCCCCCCCCCCCCCCCCCCCCCCCCCCCCCCCCCCCCCCCCCCCCCCCCCCCCCCCCCCCCCCCCCCCCCCCCCCCCCCCCCCCCCCCCCCCCCCCCCCCCCCCCCCCCCCCCCCCCCCCCCCCCCCCCCCCCCCCCCCCCCCCCCCCCCCCCCCCCCCCCCCCCCCCCCCCCCCCCCCCCCCCCCCCCCCCCCCCCCCCCCCCCCCCCCCCCCCCCCCCCCCCCCCCCCCCCCCCCCCCCCCCCCCCCCCCCCCCCCCCCCCCCCCCCCCCCCCCCCCCCCCCCCCCCCCCCCCCCCCCCCCCCCCCCCCCCCCCCCCCCCCCCCCCCCCCCCCCCCCCCCCCCCCCCCCCCCCCCCCCCCCCCCCCCCCCCCCCCCCCCCCCCCCCCCCCCCCCCCCCCCCCCCCCCCCCCCCCCCCCCCCCCCCCCCCCCCCCCCCCCCCCCCCCCCCCCCCCCCCCCCCCCCCCCCCCCCCCCCCCCCCCCCCCCCCCCCCCCCCCCCCCCCCCCCCCCCCCCCCCCCCCCCCCCCCCCCCCCCCCCCCCCCCCCCCCCCCCCCCCCCCCCCCCCCCCCCCCCCCCCCCCCCCCCCCCCCCCCCCCCCCCCCCCCCCCCCCCCCCCCCCCCCCCCCCCCCCCCCCCCCCCCCCCCCCCCCCCCCCCCCCCCCCCCCCCCCCCCCCCCCCCCCCCCCCCCCCCCCCCCCCCCCCCCCCCCCCCCCCCCCCCCCCCCCCCCCCCCCCCCCCCCCCCCCCCCCCCCCCCCCCCCCCCCCCCCCCCCCCCCCCCCCCCCCCCCCCCCCCCCCCCCCCCCCCCCCCCCCCCCCCCCCCCCCCCCCCCCCCCCCCCCCCCCCCCCCCCCCCCCCCCCCCCCCCCCCCCCCCCCCCCCCCCCCCCCCCCCCCCCCCCCCCCCCCCCCCCCCCCCCCCCCCCCCCCCCCCCCCCCCCCCCCCCCCCCCCCCCCCCCCCCCCCCCCCCCCCCCCCCCCCCCCCCCCCCCCCCCCCCCCCCCCCCCCCCCCCCCCCCCCCCCCCCCCCCCCCCCCCCCCCCCCCCCCCCCCCCCCCCCCCCCCCCCCCCCCCCCCCCCCCCCCCCCCCCCCCCCCCCCCCCCCCCCCCCCCCCCCCCCCCCCCCCCCCCCCCCCCCCCCCCCCCCCCCCCCCCCCCCCCCCCCCCCCCCCCCCCCCCCCCCCCCCCCCCCCCCCCCCCCCCCCCCCCCCCCCCCCCCCCCCCCCCCCCCCCCCCCCCCCCCCCCCCCCCCCCCCCCCCCCCCCCCCCCCCCCCCCCCCCCCCCCCCCCCCCCCCCCCCCCCCCCCCCCCCCCCCCCCCCCCCCCCCCCCCCCCCCCCCCCCCCCCCCCCCCCCCCCCCCCCCCCCCCCCCCCCCCCCCCCCCCCCCCCCCCCCCCCCCCCCCCCCCCCCCCCCCCCCCCCCCCCCCCCCCCCCCCCCCCCCCCCCCCCCCCCCCCCCCCCCCCCCCCCCCCCCCCCCCCCCCCCCCCCCCCCCCCCCCCCCCCCCCCCCCCCCCCCCCCCCCCCCCCCCCCCCCCCCCCCCCCCCCCCCCCCCCCCCCCCCCCCCCCCCCCCCCCCCCCCCCCCCCCCCCCCCCCCCCCCCCCCCCCCCCCCCCCCCCCCCCCCCCCCCCCCCCCCCCCCCCCCCCCCCCCCCCCCCCCCCCCCCCCCCCCCCCCCCCCCCCCCCCCCCCCCCCCCCCCCCCCCCCCCCCCCCCCCCCCCCCCCCCCCCCCCCCCCCCCCCCCCCCCCCCCCCCCCCCCCCCCCCCCCCCCCCCCCCCCCCCCCCCCCCCCCCCCCCCCCCCCCCCCCCCCCCCCCCCCCCCCCCCCCCCCCCCCCCCCCCCCCCCCCCCCCCCCCCCCCCCCCCCCCCCCCCCCCCCCCCCCCCCCCCCCCCCCCCCCCCCCCCCCCCCCCCCCCCCCCCCCCCCCCCCCCCCCCCCCCCCCCCCCCCCCCCCCCCCCCCCCCCCCCCCCCCCCCCCCCCCCCCCCCCCCCCCCCCCCCCCCCCCCCCCCCCCCCCCCCCCCCCCCCCCCCCCCCCCCCCCCCCCCCCCCCCCCCCCCCCCCCCCCCCCCCCCCCCCCCCCCCCCCCCCCCCCCCCCCCCCCCCCCCCCCCCCCCCCCCCCCCCCCCCCCCCCCCCCCCCCCCCCCCCCCCCCCCCCCCCCCCCCCCCCCCCCCCCCCCCCCCCCCCCCCCCCCCCCCCCCCCCCCCCCCCCCCCCCCCCCCCCCCCCCCCCCCCCCCCCCCCCCCCCCCCCCCCCCCCCCCCCCCCCCCCCCCCCCCCCCCCCCCCCCCCCCCCCCCCCCCCCCCCCCCCCCCCCCCCCCCCCCCCCCCCCCCCCCCCCCCCCCCCCCCCCCCCCCCCCCCCCCCCCCCCCCCCCCCCCCCCCCCCCCCCCCCCCCCCCCCCCCCCCCCCCCCCCCCCCCCCCCCCCCCCCCCCCCCCCCCCCCCCCCCCCCCCCCCCCCCCCCCCCCCCCCCCCCCCCCCCCCCCCCCCCCCCCCCCCCCCCCCCCCCCCCCCCCCCCCCCCCCCCCCCCCCCCCCCCCCCCCCCCCCCCCCCCCCCCCCCCCCCCCCCCCCCCCCCCCCCCCCCCCCCCCCCCCCCCCCCCCCCCCCCCCCCCCCCCCCCCCCCCCCCCCCCCCCCCCCCCCCCCCCCCCCCCCCCCCCCCCCCCCCCCCCCCCCCCCCCCCCCCCCCCCCCCCCCCCCCCCCCCCCCCCCCCCCCCCCCCCCCCCCCCCCCCCCCCCCCCCCCCCCCCCCCCCCCCCCCCCCCCCCCCCCCCCCCCCCCCCCCCCCCCCCCCCCCCCCCCCCCCCCCCCCCCCCCCCCCCCCCCCCCCCCCCCCCCCCCCCCCCCCCCCCCCCCCCCCCCCCCCCCCCCCCCCCCCCCCCCCCCCCCCCCCCCCCCCCCCCCCCCCCCCCCCCCCCCCCCCCCCCCCCCCCCCCCCCCCCCCCCCCCCCCCCCCCCCCCCCCCCCCCCCCCCCCCCCCCCCCCCCCCCCCCCCCCCCCCCCCCCCCCCCCCCCCCCCCCCCCCCCCCCCCCCCCCCCCCCCCCCCCCCCCCCCCCCCCCCCCCCCCCCCCCCCCCCCCCCCCCCCCCCCCCCCCCCCCCCCCCCCCCCCCCCCCCCCCCCCCCCCCCCCCCCCCCCCCCCCCCCCCCCCCCCCCCCCCCCCCCCCCCCCCCCCCCCCCCCCCCCCCCCCCCCCCCCCCCCCCCCCCCCCCCCCCCCCCCCCCCCCCCCCCCCCCCCCCCCCCCCCCCCCCCCCCCCCCCCCCCCCCCCCCCCCCCCCCCCCCCCCCCCCCCCCCCCCCCCCCCCCCCCCCCCCCCCCCCCCCCCCCCCCCCCCCCCCCCCCCCCCCCCCCCCCCCCCCCCCCCCCCCCCCCCCCCCCCCCCCCCCCCCCCCCCCCCCCCCCCCCCCCCCCCCCCCCCCCCCCCCCCCCCCCCCCCCCCCCCCCCCCCCCCCCCCCCCCCCCCCCCCCCCCCCCCCCCCCCCCCCCCCCCCCCCCCCCCCCCCCCCCCCCCCCCCCCCCCCCCCCCCCCCCCCCCCCCCCCCCCCCCCCCCCCCCCCCCCCCCCCCCCCCCCCCCCCCCCCCCCCCCCCCCCCCCCCCCCCCCCCCCCCCCCCCCCCCCCCCCCCCCCCCCCCCCCCCCCCCCCCCCCCCCCCCCCCCCCCCCCCCCCCCCCCCCCCCCCCCCCCCCCCCCCCCCCCCCCCCCCCCCCCCCCCCCCCCCCCCCCCCCCCCCCCCCCCCCCCCCCCCCCCCCCCCCCCCCCCCCCCCCCCCCCCCCCCCCCCCCCCCCCCCCCCCCCCCCCCCCCCCCCCCCCCCCCCCCCCCCCCCCCCCCCCCCCCCCCCCCCCCCCCCCCCCCCCCCCCCCCCCCCCCCCCCCCCCCCCCCCCCCCCCCCCCCCCCCCCCCCCCCCCCCCCCCCCCCCCCCCCCCCCCCCCCCCCCCCCCCCCCCCCCCCCCCCCCCCCCCCCCCCCCCCCCCCCCCCCCCCCCCCCCCCCCCCCCCCCCCCCCCCCCCCCCCCCCCCCCCCCCCCCCCCCCCCCCCCCCCCCCCCCCCCCCCCCCCCCCCCCCCCCCCCCCCCCCCCCCCCCCCCCCCCCCCCCCCCCCCCCCCCCCCCCCCCCCCCCCCCCCCCCCCCCCCCCCCCCCCCCCCCCCCCCCCCCCCCCCCCCCCCCCCCCCCCCCCCCCCCCCCCCCCCCCCCCCCCCCCCCCCCCCCCCCCCCCCCCCCCCCCCCCCCCCCCCCCCCCCCCCCCCCCCCCCCCCCCCCCCCCCCCCCCCCCCCCCCCCCCCCCCCCCCCCCCCCCCCCCCCCCCCCCCCCCCCCCCCCCCCCCCCCCCCCCCCCCCCCCCCCCCCCCCCCCCCCCCCCCCCCCCCCCCCCCCCCCCCCCCCCCCCCCCCCCCCCCCCCCCCCCCCCCCCCCCCCCCCCCCCCCCCCCCCCCCCCCCCCCCCCCCCCCCCCCCCCCCCCCCCCCCCCCCCCCCCCCCCCCCCCCCCCCCCCCCCCCCCCCCCCCCCCCCCCCCCCCCCCCCCCCCCCCCCCCCCCCCCCCCCCCCCCCCCCCCCCCCCCCCCCCCCCCCCCCCCCCCCCCCCCCCCCCCCCCCCCCCCCCCCCCCCCCCCCCCCCCCCCCCCCCCCCCCCCCCCCCCCCCCCCCCCCCCCCCCCCCCCCCCCCCCCCCCCCCCCCCCCCCCCCCCCCCCCCCCCCCCCCCCCCCCCCCCCCCCCCCCCCCCCCCCCCCCCCCCCCCCCCCCCCCCCCCCCCCCCCCCCCCCCCCCCCCCCCCCCCCCCCCCCCCCCCCCCCCCCCCCCCCCCCCCCCCCCCCCCCCCCCCCCCCCCCCCCCCCCCCCCCCCCCCCCCCCCCCCCCCCCCCCCCCCCCCCCCCCCCCCCCCCCCCCCCCCCCCCCCCCCCCCCCCCCCCCCCCCCCCCCCCCCCCCCCCCCCCCCCCCCCCCCCCCCCCCCCCCCCCCCCCCCCCCCCCCCCCCCCCCCCCCCCCCCCCCCCCCCCCCCCCCCCCCCCCCCCCCCCCCCCCCCCCCCCCCCCCCCCCCCCCCCCCCCCCCCCCCCCCCCCCCCCCCCCCCCCCCCCCCCCCCCCCCCCCCCCCCCCCCCCCCCCCCCCCCCCCCCCCCCCCCCCCCCCCCCCCCCCCCCCCCCCCCCCCCCCCCCCCCCCCCCCCCCCCCCCCCCCCCCCCCCCCCCCCCCCCCCCCCCCCCCCCCCCCCCCCCCCCCCCCCCCCCCCCCCCCCCCCCCCCCCCCCCCCCCCCCCCCCCCCCCCCCCCCCCCCCCCCCCCCCCCCCCCCCCCCCCCCCCCCCCCCCCCCCCCCCCCCCCCCCCCCCCCCCCCCCCCCCCCCCCCCCCCCCCCCCCCCCCCCCCCCCCCCCCCCCCCCCCCCCCCCCCCCCCCCCCCCCCCCCCCCCCCCCCCCCCCCCCCCCCCCCCCCCCCCCCCCCCCCCCCCCCCCCCCCCCCCCCCCCCCCCCCCCCCCCCCCCCCCCCCCCCCCCCCCCCCCCCCCCCCCCCCCCCCCCCCCCCCCCCCCCCCCCCCCCCCCCCCCCCCCCCCCCCCCCCCCCCCCCCCCCCCCCCCCCCCCCCCCCCCCCCCCCCCCCCCCCCCCCCCCCCCCCCCCCCCCCCCCCCCCCCCCCCCCCCCCCCCCCCCCCCCCCCCCCCCCCCCCCCCCCCCCCCCCCCCCCCCCCCCCCCCCCCCCCCCCCCCCCCCCCCCCCCCCCCCCCCCCCCCCCCCCCCCCCCCCCCCCCCCCCCCCCCCCCCCCCCCCCCCCCCCCCCCCCCCCCCCCCCCCCCCCCCCCCCCCCCCCCCCCCCCCCCCCCCCCCCCCCCCCCCCCCCCCCCCCCCCCCCCCCCCCCCCCCCCCCCCCCCCCCCCCCCCCCCCCCCCCCCCCCCCCCCCCCCCCCCCCCCCCCCCCCCCCCCCCCCCCCCCCCCCCCCCCCCCCCCCCCCCCCCCCCCCCCCCCCCCCCCCCCCCCCCCCCCCCCCCCCCCCCCCCCCCCCCCCCCCCCCCCCCCCCCCCCCCCCCCCCCCCCCCCCCCCCCCCCCCCCCCCCCCCCCCCCCCCCCCCCCCCCCCCCCCCCCCCCCCCCCCCCCCCCCCCCCCCCCCCCCCCCCCCCCCCCCCCCCCCCCCCCCCCCCCCCCCCCCCCCCCCCCCCCCCCCCCCCCCCCCCCCCCCCCCCCCCCCCCCCCCCCCCCCCCCCCCCCCCCCCCCCCCCCCCCCCCCCCCCCCCCCCCCCCCCCCCCCCCCCCCCCCCCCCCCCCCCCCCCCCCCCCCCCCCCCCCCCCCCCCCCCCCCCCCCCCCCCCCCCCCCCCCCCCCCCCCCCCCCCCCCCCCCCCCCCCCCCCCCCCCCCCCCCCCCCCCCCCCCCCCCCCCCCCCCCCCCCCCCCCCCCCCCCCCCCCCCCCCCCCCCCCCCCCCCCCCCCCCCCCCCCCCCCCCCCCCCCCCCCCCCCCCCCCCCCCCCCCCCCCCCCCCCCCCCCCCCCCCCCCCCCCCCCCCCCCCCCCCCCCCCCCCCCCCCCCCCCCCCCCCCCCCCCCCCCCCCCCCCCCCCCCCCCCCCCCCCCCCCCCCCCCCCCCCCCCCCCCCCCCCCCCCCCCCCCCCCCCCCCCCCCCCCCCCCCCCCCCCCCCCCCCCCCCCCCCCCCCCCCCCCCCCCCCCCCCCCCCCCCCCCCCCCCCCCCCCCCCCCCCCCCCCCCCCCCCCCCCCCCCCCCCCCCCCCCCCCCCCCCCCCCCCCCCCCCCCCCCCCCCCCCCCCCCCCCCCCCCCCCCCCCCCCCCCCCCCCCCCCCCCCCCCCCCCCCCCCCCCCCCCCCCCCCCCCCCCCCCCCCCCCCCCCCCCCCCCCCCCCCCCCCCCCCCCCCCCCCCCCCCCCCCCCCCCCCCCCCCCCCCCCCCCCCCCCCCCCCCCCCCCCCCCCCCCCCCCCCCCCCCCCCCCCCCCCCCCCCCCCCCCCCCCCCCCCCCCCCCCCCCCCCCCCCCCCCCCCCCCCCCCCCCCCCCCCCCCCCCCCCCCCCCCCCCCCCCCCCCCCCCCCCCCCCCCCCCCCCCCCCCCCCCCCCCCCCCCCCCCCCCCCCCCCCCCCCCCCCCCCCCCCCCCCCCCCCCCCCCCCCCCCCCCCCCCCCCCCCCCCCCCCCCCCCCCCCCCCCCCCCCCCCCCCCCCCCCCCCCCCCCCCCCCCCCCCCCCCCCCCCCCCCCCCCCCCCCCCCCCCCCCCCCCCCCCCCCCCCCCCCCCCCCCCCCCCCCCCCCCCCCCCCCCCCCCCCCCCCCCCCCCCCCCCCCCCCCCCCCCCCCCCCCCCCCCCCCCCCCCCCCCCCCCCCCCCCCCCCCCCCCCCCCCCCCCCCCCCCCCCCCCCCCCCCCCCCCCCCCCCCCCCCCCCCCCCCCCCCCCCCCCCCCCCCCCCCCCCCCCCCCCCCCCCCCCCCCCCCCCCCCCCCCCCCCCCCCCCCCCCCCCCCCCCCCCCCCCCCCCCCCCCCCCCCCCCCCCCCCCCCCCCCCCCCCCCCCCCCCCCCCCCCCCCCCCCCCCCCCCCCCCCCCCCCCCCCCCCCCCCCCCCCCCCCCCCCCCCCCCCCCCCCCCCCCCCCCCCCCCCCCCCCCCCCCCCCCCCCCCCCCCCCCCCCCCCCCCCCCCCCCCCCCCCCCCCCCCCCCCCCCCCCCCCCCCCCCCCCCCCCCCCCCCCCCCCCCCCCCCCCCCCCCCCCCCCCCCCCCCCCCCCCCCCCCCCCCCCCCCCCCCCCCCCCCCCCCCCCCCCCCCCCCCCCCCCCCCCCCCCCCCCCCCCCCCCCCCCCCCCCCCCCCCCCCCCCCCCCCCCCCCCCCCCCCCCCCCCCCCCCCCCCCCCCCCCCCCCCCCCCCCCCCCCCCCCCCCCCCCCCCCCCCCCCCCCCCCCCCCCCCCCCCCCCCCCCCCCCCCCCCCCCCCCCCCCCCCCCCCCCCCCCCCCCCCCCCCCCCCCCCCCCCCCCCCCCCCCCCCCCCCCCCCCCCCCCCCCCCCCCCCCCCCCCCCCCCCCCCCCCCCCCCCCCCCCCCCCCCCCCCCCCCCCCCCCCCCCCCCCCCCCCCCCCCCCCCCCCCCCCCCCCCCCCCCCCCCCCCCCCCCCCCCCCCCCCCCCCCCCCCCCCCCCCCCCCCCCCCCCCCCCCCCCCCCCCCCCCCCCCCCCCCCCCCCCCCCCCCCCCCCCCCCCCCCCCCCCCCCCCCCCCCCCCCCCCCCCCCCCCCCCCCCCCCCCCCCCCCCCCCCCCCCCCCCCCCCCCCCCCCCCCCCCCCCCCCCCCCCCCCCCCCCCCCCCCCCCCCCCCCCCCCCCCCCCCCCCCCCCCCCCCCCCCCCCCCCCCCCCCCCCCCCCCCCCCCCCCCCCCCCCCCCCCCCCCCCCCCCCCCCCCCCCCCCCCCCCCCCCCCCCCCCCCCCCCCCCCCCCCCCCCCCCCCCCCCCCCCCCCCCCCCCCCCCCCCCCCCCCCCCCCCCCCCCCCCCCCCCCCCCCCCCCCCCCCCCCCCCCCCCCCCCCCCCCCCCCCCCCCCCCCCCCCCCCCCCCCCCCCCCCCCCCCCCCCCCCCCCCCCCCCCCCCCCCCCCCCCCCCCCCCCCCCCCCCCCCCCCCCCCCCCCCCCCCCCCCCCCCCCCCCCCCCCCCCCCCCCCCCCCCCCCCCCCCCCCCCCCCCCCCCCCCCCCCCCCCCCCCCCCCCCCCCCCCCCCCCCCCCCCCCCCCCCCCCCCCCCCCCCCCCCCCCCCCCCCCCCCCCCCCCCCCCCCCCCCCCCCCCCCCCCCCCCCCCCCCCCCCCCCCCCCCCCCCCCCCCCCCCCCCCCCCCCCCCCCCCCCCCCCCCCCCCCCCCCCCCCCCCCCCCCCCCCCCCCCCCCCCCCCCCCCCCCCCCCCCCCCCCCCCCCCCCCCCCCCCCCCCCCCCCCCCCCCCCCCCCCCCCCCCCCCCCCCCCCCCCCCCCCCCCCCCCCCCCCCCCCCCCCCCCCCCCCCCCCCCCCCCCCCCCCCCCCCCCCCCCCCCCCCCCCCCCCCCCCCCCCCCCCCCCCCCCCCCCCCCCCCCCCCCCCCCCCCCCCCCCCCCCCCCCCCCCCCCCCCCCCCCCCCCCCCCCCCCCCCCCCCCCCCCCCCCCCCCCCCCCCCCCCCCCCCCCCCCCCCCCCCCCCCCCCCCCCCCCCCCCCCCCCCCCCCCCCCCCCCCCCCCCCCCCCCCCCCCCCCCCCCCCCCCCCCCCCCCCCCCCCCCCCCCCCCCCCCCCCCCCCCCCCCCCCCCCCCCCCCCCCCCCCCCCCCCCCCCCCCCCCCCCCCCCCCCCCCCCCCCCCCCCCCCCCCCCCCCCCCCCCCCCCCCCCCCCCCCCCCCCCCCCCCCCCCCCCCCCCCCCCCCCCCCCCCCCCCCCCCCCCCCCCCCCCCCCCCCCCCCCCCCCCCCCCCCCCCCCCCCCCCCCCCCCCCCCCCCCCCCCCCCCCCCCCCCCCCCCCCCCCCCCCCCCCCCCCCCCCCCCCCCCCCCCCCCCCCCCCCCCCCCCCCCCCCCCCCCCCCCCCCCCCCCCCCCCCCCCCCCCCCCCCCCCCCCCCCCCCCCCCCCCCCCCCCCCCCCCCCCCCCCCCCCCCCCCCCCCCCCCCCCCCCCCCCCCCCCCCCCCCCCCCCCCCCCCCCCCCCCCCCCCCCCCCCCCCCCCCCCCCCCCCCCCCCCCCCCCCCCCCCCCCCCCCCCCCCCCCCCCCCCCCCCCCCCCCCCCCCCCCCCCCCCCCCCCCCCCCCCCCCCCCCCCCCCCCCCCCCCCCCCCCCCCCCCCCCCCCCCCCCCCCCCCCCCCCCCCCCCCCCCCCCCCCCCCCCCCCCCCCCCCCCCCCCCCCCCCCCCCCCCCCCCCCCCCCCCCCCCCCCCCCCCCCCCCCCCCCCCCCCCCCCCCCCCCCCCCCCCCCCCCCCCCCCCCCCCCCCCCCCCCCCCCCCCCCCCCCCCCCCCCCCCCCCCCCCCCCCCCCCCCCCCCCCCCCCCCCCCCCCCCCCCCCCCCCCCCCCCCCCCCCCCCCCCCCCCCCCCCCCCCCCCCCCCCCCCCCCCCCCCCCCCCCCCCCCCCCCCCCCCCCCCCCCCCCCCCCCCCCCCCCCCCCCCCCCCCCCCCCCCCCCCCCCCCCCCCCCCCCCCCCCCCCCCCCCCCCCCCCCCCCCCCCCCCCCCCCCCCCCCCCCCCCCCCCCCCCCCCCCCCCCCCCCCCCCCCCCCCCCCCCCCCCCCCCCCCCCCCCCCCCCCCCCCCCCCCCCCCCCCCCCCCCCCCCCCCCCCCCCCCCCCCCCCCCCCCCCCCCCCCCCCCCCCCCCCCCCCCCCCCCCCCCCCCCCCCCCCCCCCCCCCCCCCCCCCCCCCCCCCCCCCCCCCCCCCCCCCCCCCCCCCCCCCCCCCCCCCCCCCCCCCCCCCCCCCCCCCCCCCCCCCCCCCCCCCCCCCCCCCCCCCCCCCCCCCCCCCCCCCCCCCCCCCCCCCCCCCCCCCCCCCCCCCCCCCCCCCCCCCCCCCCCCCCCCCCCCCCCCCCCCCCCCCCCCCCCCCCCCCCCCCCCCCCCCCCCCCCCCCCCCCCCCCCCCCCCCCCCCCCCCCCCCCCCCCCCCCCCCCCCCCCCCCCCCCCCCCCCCCCCCCCCCCCCCCCCCCCCCCCCCCCCCCCCCCCCCCCCCCCCCCCCCCCCCCCCCCCCCCCCCCCCCCCCCCCCCCCCCCCCCCCCCCCCCCCCCCCCCCCCCCCCCCCCCCCCCCCCCCCCCCCCCCCCCCCCCCCCCCCCCCCCCCCCCCCCCCCCCCCCCCCCCCCCCCCCCCCCCCCCCCCCCCCCCCCCCCCCCCCCCCCCCCCCCCCCCCCCCCCCCCCCCCCCCCCCCCCCCCCCCCCCCCCCCCCCCCCCCCCCCCCCCCCCCCCCCCCCCCCCCCCCCCCCCCCCCCCCCCCCCCCCCCCCCCCCCCCCCCCCCCCCCCCCCCCCCCCCCCCCCCCCCCCCCCCCCCCCCCCCCCCCCCCCCCCCCCCCCCCCCCCCCCCCCCCCCCCCCCCCCCCCCCCCCCCCCCCCCCCCCCCCCCCCCCCCCCCCCCCCCCCCCCCCCCCCCCCCCCCCCCCCCCCCCCCCCCCCCCCCCCCCCCCCCCCCCCCCCCCCCCCCCCCCCCCCCCCCCCCCCCCCCCCCCCCCCCCCCCCCCCCCCCCCCCCCCCCCCCCCCCCCCCCCCCCCCCCCCCCCCCCCCCCCCCCCCCCCCCCCCCCCCCCCCCCCCCCCCCCCCCCCCCCCCCCCCCCCCCCCCCCCCCCCCCCCCCCCCCCCCCCCCCCCCCCCCCCCCCCCCCCCCCCCCCCCCCCCCCCCCCCCCCCCCCCCCCCCCCCCCCCCCCCCCCCCCCCCCCCCCCCCCCCCCCCCCCCCCCCCCCCCCCCCCCCCCCCCCCCCCCCCCCCCCCCCCCCCCCCCCCCCCCCCCCCCCCCCCCCCCCCCCCCCCCCCCCCCCCCCCCCCCCCCCCCCCCCCCCCCCCCCCCCCCCCCCCCCCCCCCCCCCCCCCCCCCCCCCCCCCCCCCCCCCCCCCCCCCCCCCCCCCCCCCCCCCCCCCCCCCCCCCCCCCCCCCCCCCCCCCCCCCCCCCCCCCCCCCCCCCCCCCCCCCCCCCCCCCCCCCCCCCCCCCCCCCCCCCCCCCCCCCCCCCCCCCCCCCCCCCCCCCCCCCCCCCCCCCCCCCCCCCCCCCCCCCCCCCCCCCCCCCCCCCCCCCCCCCCCCCCCCCCCCCCCCCCCCCCCCCCCCCCCCCCCCCCCCCCCCCCCCCCCCCCCCCCCCCCCCCCCCCCCCCCCCCCCCCCCCCCCCCCCCCCCCCCCCCCCCCCCCCCCCCCCCCCCCCCCCCCCCCCCCCCCCCCCCCCCCCCCCCCCCCCCCCCCCCCCCCCCCCCCCCCCCCCCCCCCCCCCCCCCCCCCCCCCCCCCCCCCCCCCCCCCCCCCCCCCCCCCCCCCCCCCCCCCCCCCCCCCCCCCCCCCCCCCCCCCCCCCCCCCCCCCCCCCCCCCCCCCCCCCCCCCCCCCCCCCCCCCCCCCCCCCCCCCCCCCCCCCCCCCCCCCCCCCCCCCCCCCCCCCCCCCCCCCCCCCCCCCCCCCCCCCCCCCCCCCCCCCCCCCCCCCCCCCCCCCCCCCCCCCCCCCCCCCCCCCCCCCCCCCCCCCCCCCCCCCCCCCCCCCCCCCCCCCCCCCCCCCCCCCCCCCCCCCCCCCCCCCCCCCCCCCCCCCCCCCCCCCCCCCCCCCCCCCCCCCCCCCCCCCCCCCCCCCCCCCCCCCCCCCCCCCCCCCCCCCCCCCCCCCCCCCCCCCCCCCCCCCCCCCCCCCCCCCCCCCCCCCCCCCCCCCCCCCCCCCCCCCCCCCCCCCCCCCCCCCCCCCCCCCCCCCCCCCCCCCCCCCCCCCCCCCCCCCCCCCCCCCCCCCCCCCCCCCCCCCCCCCCCCCCCCCCCCCCCCCCCCCCCCCCCCCCCCCCCCCCCCCCCCCCCCCCCCCCCCCCCCCCCCCCCCCCCCCCCCCCCCCCCCCCCCCCCCCCCCCCCCCCCCCCCCCCCCCCCCCCCCCCCCCCCCCCCCCCCCCCCCCCCCCCCCCCCCCCCCCCCCCCCCCCCCCCCCCCCCCCCCCCCCCCCCCCCCCCCCCCCCCCCCCCCCCCCCCCCCCCCCCCCCCCCCCCCCCCCCCCCCCCCCCCCCCCCCCCCCCCCCCCCCCCCCCCCCCCCCCCCCCCCCCCCCCCCCCCCCCCCCCCCCCCCCCCCCCCCCCCCCCCCCCCCCCCCCCCCCCCCCCCCCCCCCCCCCCCCCCCCCCCCCCCCCCCCCCCCCCCCCCCCCCCCCCCCCCCCCCCCCCCCCCCCCCCCCCCCCCCCCCCCCCCCCCCCCCCCCCCCCCCCCCCCCCCCCCCCCCCCCCCCCCCCCCCCCCCCCCCCCCCCCCCCCCCCCCCCCCCCCCCCCCCCCCCCCCCCCCCCCCCCCCCCCCCCCCCCCCCCCCCCCCCCCCCCCCCCCCCCCCCCCCCCCCCCCCCCCCCCCCCCCCCCCCCCCCCCCCCCCCCCCCCCCCCCCCCCCCCCCCCCCCCCCCCCCCCCCCCCCCCCCCCCCCCCCCCCCCCCCCCCCCCCCCCCCCCCCCCCCCCCCCCCCCCCCCCCCCCCCCCCCCCCCCCCCCCCCCCCCCCCCCCCCCCCCCCCCCCCCCCCCCCCCCCCCCCCCCCCCCCCCCCCCCCCCCCCCCCCCCCCCCCCCCCCCCCCCCCCCCCCCCCCCCCCCCCCCCCCCCCCCCCCCCCCCCCCCCCCCCCCCCCCCCCCCCCCCCCCCCCCCCCCCCCCCCCCCCCCCCCCCCCCCCCCCCCCCCCCCCCCCCCCCCCCCCCCCCCCCCCCCCCCCCCCCCCCCCCCCCCCCCCCCCCCCCCCCCCCCCCCCCCCCCCCCCCCCCCCCCCCCCCCCCCCCCCCCCCCCCCCCCCCCCCCCCCCCCCCCCCCCCCCCCCCCCCCCCCCCCCCCCCCCCCCCCCCCCCCCCCCCCCCCCCCCCCCCCCCCCCCCCCCCCCCCCCCCCCCCCCCCCCCCCCCCCCCCCCCCCCCCCCCCCCCCCCCCCCCCCCCCCCCCCCCCCCCCCCCCCCCCCCCCCCCCCCCCCCCCCCCCCCCCCCCCCCCCCCCCCCCCCCCCCCCCCCCCCCCCCCCCCCCCCCCCCCCCCCCCCCCCCCCCCCCCCCCCCCCCCCCCCCCCCCCCCCCCCCCCCCCCCCCCCCCCCCCCCCCCCCCCCCCCCCCCCCCCCCCCCCCCCCCCCCCCCCCCCCCCCCCCCCCCCCCCCCCCCCCCCCCCCCCCCCCCCCCCCCCCCCCCCCCCCCCCCCCCCCCCCCCCCCCCCCCCCCCCCCCCCCCCCCCCCCCCCCCCCCCCCCCCCCCCCCCCCCCCCCCCCCCCCCCCCCCCCCCCCCCCCCCCCCCCCCCCCCCCCCCCCCCCCCCCCCCCCCCCCCCCCCCCCCCCCCCCCCCCCCCCCCCCCCCCCCCCCCCCCCCCCCCCCCCCCCCCCCCCCCCCCCCCCCCCCCCCCCCCCCCCCCCCCCCCCCCCCCCCCCCCCCCCCCCCCCCCCCCCCCCCCCCCCCCCCCCCCCCCCCCCCCCCCCCCCCCCCCCCCCCCCCCCCCCCCCCCCCCCCCCCCCCCCCCCCCCCCCCCCCCCCCCCCCCCCCCCCCCCCCCCCCCCCCCCCCCCCCCCCCCCCCCCCCCCCCCCCCCCCCCCCCCCCCCCCCCCCCCCCCCCCCCCCCCCCCCCCCCCCCCCCCCCCCCCCCCCCCCCCCCCCCCCCCCCCCCCCCCCCCCCCCCCCCCCCCCCCCCCCCCCCCCCCCCCCCCCCCCCCCCCCCCCCCCCCCCCCCCCCCCCCCCCCCCCCCCCCCCCCCCCCCCCCCCCCCCCCCCCCCCCCCCCCCCCCCCCCCCCCCCCCCCCCCCCCCCCCCCCCCCCCCCCCCCCCCCCCCCCCCCCCCCCCCCCCCCCCCCCCCCCCCCCCCCCCCCCCCCCCCCCCCCCCCCCCCCCCCCCCCCCCCCCCCCCCCCCCCCCCCCCCCCCCCCCCCCCCCCCCCCCCCCCCCCCCCCCCCCCCCCCCCCCCCCCCCCCCCCCCCCCCCCCCCCCCCCCCCCCCCCCCCCCCCCCCCCCCCCCCCCCCCCCCCCCCCCCCCCCCCCCCCCCCCCCCCCCCCCCCCCCCCCCCCCCCCCCCCCCCCCCCCCCCCCCCCCCCCCCCCCCCCCCCCCCCCCCCCCCCCCCCCCCCCCCCCCCCCCCCCCCCCCCCCCCCCCCCCCCCCCCCCCCCCCCCCCCCCCCCCCCCCCCCCCCCCCCCCCCCCCCCCCCCCCCCCCCCCCCCCCCCCCCCCCCCCCCCCCCCCCCCCCCCCCCCCCCCCCCCCCCCCCCCCCCCCCCCCCCCCCCCCCCCCCCCCCCCCCCCCCCCCCCCCCCCCCCCCCCCCCCCCCCCCCCCCCCCCCCCCCCCCCCCCCCCCCCCCCCCCCCCCCCCCCCCCCCCCCCCCCCCCCCCCCCCCCCCCCCCCCCCCCCCCCCCCCCCCCCCCCCCCCCCCCCCCCCCCCCCCCCCCCCCCCCCCCCCCCCCCCCCCCCCCCCCCCCCCCCCCCCCCCCCCCCCCCCCCCCCCCCCCCCCCCCCCCCCCCCCCCCCCCCCCCCCCCCCCCCCCCCCCCCCCCCCCCCCCCCCCCCCCCCCCCCCCCCCCCCCCCCCCCCCCCCCCCCCCCCCCCCCCCCCCCCCCCCCCCCCCCCCCCCCCCCCCCCCCCCCCCCCCCCCCCCCCCCCCCCCCCCCCCCCCCCCCCCCCCCCCCCCCCCCCCCCCCCCCCCCCCCCCCCCCCCCCCCCCCCCCCCCCCCCCCCCCCCCCCCCCCCCCCCCCCCCCCCCCCCCCCCCCCCCCCCCCCCCCCCCCCCCCCCCCCCCCCCCCCCCCCCCCCCCCCCCCCCCCCCCCCCCCCCCCCCCCCCCCCCCCCCCCCCCCCCCCCCCCCCCCCCCCCCCCCCCCCCCCCCCCCCCCCCCCCCCCCCCCCCCCCCCCCCCCCCCCCCCCCCCCCCCCCCCCCCCCCCCCCCCCCCCCCCCCCCCCCCCCCCCCCCCCCCCCCCCCCCCCCCCCCCCCCCCCCCCCCCCCCCCCCCCCCCCCCCCCCCCCCCCCCCCCCCCCCCCCCCCCCCCCCCCCCCCCCCCCCCCCCCCCCCCCCCCCCCCCCCCCCCCCCCCCCCCCCCCCCCCCCCCCCCCCCCCCCCCCCCCCCCCCCCCCCCCCCCCCCCCCCCCCCCCCCCCCCCCCCCCCCCCCCCCCCCCCCCCCCCCCCCCCCCCCCCCCCCCCCCCCCCCCCCCCCCCCCCCCCCCCCCCCCCCCCCCCCCCCCCCCCCCCCCCCCCCCCCCCCCCCCCCCCCCCCCCCCCCCCCCCCCCCCCCCCCCCCCCCCCCCCCCCCCCCCCCCCCCCCCCCCCCCCCCCCCCCCCCCCCCCCCCCCCCCCCCCCCCCCCCCCCCCCCCCCCCCCCCCCCCCCCCCCCCCCCCCCCCCCCCCCCCCCCCCCCCCCCCCCCCCCCCCCCCCCCCCCCCCCCCCCCCCCCCCCCCCCCCCCCCCCCCCCCCCCCCCCCCCCCCCCCCCCCCCCCCCCCCCCCCCCCCCCCCCCCCCCCCCCCCCCCCCCCCCCCCCCCCCCCCCCCCCCCCCCCCCCCCCCCCCCCCCCCCCCCCCCCCCCCCCCCCCCCCCCCCCCCCCCCCCCCCCCCCCCCCCCCCCCCCCCCCCCCCCCCCCCCCCCCCCCCCCCCCCCCCCCCCCCCCCCCCCCCCCCCCCCCCCCCCCCCCCCCCCCCCCCCCCCCCCCCCCCCCCCCCCCCCCCCCCCCCCCCCCCCCCCCCCCCCCCCCCCCCCCCCCCCCCCCCCCCCCCCCCCCCCCCCCCCCCCCCCCCCCCCCCCCCCCCCCCCCCCCCCCCCCCCCCCCCCCCCCCCCCCCCCCCCCCCCCCCCCCCCCCCCCCCCCCCCCCCCCCCCCCCCCCCCCCCCCCCCCCCCCCCCCCCCCCCCCCCCCCCCCCCCCCCCCCCCCCCCCCCCCCCCCCCCCCCCCCCCCCCCCCCCCCCCCCCCCCCCCCCCCCCCCCCCCCCCCCCCCCCCCCCCCCCCCCCCCCCCCCCCCCCCCCCCCCCCCCCCCCCCCCCCCCCCCCCCCCCCCCCCCCCCCCCCCCCCCCCCCCCCCCCCCCCCCCCCCCCCCCCCCCCCCCCCCCCCCCCCCCCCCCCCCCCCCCCCCCCCCCCCCCCCCCCCCCCCCCCCCCCCCCCCCCCCCCCCCCCCCCCCCCCCCCCCCCCCCCCCCCCCCCCCCCCCCCCCCCCCCCCCCCCCCCCCCCCCCCCCCCCCCCCCCCCCCCCCCCCCCCCCCCCCCCCCCCCCCCCCCCCCCCCCCCCCCCCCCCCCCCCCCCCCCCCCCCCCCCCCCCCCCCCCCCCCCCCCCCCCCCCCCCCCCCCCCCCCCCCCCCCCCCCCCCCCCCCCCCCCCCCCCCCCCCCCCCCCCCCCCCCCCCCCCCCCCCCCCCCCCCCCCCCCCCCCCCCCCCCCCCCCCCCCCCCCCCCCCCCCCCCCCCCCCCCCCCCCCCCCCCCCCCCCCCCCCCCCCCCCCCCCCCCCCCCCCCCCCCCCCCCCCCCCCCCCCCCCCCCCCCCCCCCCCCCCCCCCCCCCCCCCCCCCCCCCCCCCCCCCCCCCCCCCCCCCCCCCCCCCCCCCCCCCCCCCCCCCCCCCCCCCCCCCCCCCCCCCCCCCCCCCCCCCCCCCCCCCCCCCCCCCCCCCCCCCCCCCCCCCCCCCCCCCCCCCCCCCCCCCCCCCCCCCCCCCCCCCCCCCCCCCCCCCCCCCCCCCCCCCCCCCCCCCCCCCCCCCCCCCCCCCCCCCCCCCCCCCCCCCCCCCCCCCCCCCCCCCCCCCCCCCCCCCCCCCCCCCCCCCCCCCCCCCCCCCCCCCCCCCCCCCCCCCCCCCCCCCCCCCCCCCCCCCCCCCCCCCCCCCCCCCCCCCCCCCCCCCCCCCCCCCCCCCCCCCCCCCCCCCCCCCCCCCCCCCCCCCCCCCCCCCCCCCCCCCCCCCCCCCCCCCCCCCCCCCCCCCCCCCCCCCCCCCCCCCCCCCCCCCCCCCCCCCCCCCCCCCCCCCCCCCCCCCCCCCCCCCCCCCCCCCCCCCCCCCCCCCCCCCCCCCCCCCCCCCCCCCCCCCCCCCCCCCCCCCCCCCCCCCCCCCCCCCCCCCCCCCCCCCCCCCCCCCCCCCCCCCCCCCCCCCCCCCCCCCCCCCCCCCCCCCCCCCCCCCCCCCCCCCCCCCCCCCCCCCCCCCCCCCCCCCCCCCCCCCCCCCCCCCCCCCCCCCCCCCCCCCCCCCCCCCCCCCCCCCCCCCCCCCCCCCCCCCCCCCCCCCCCCCCCCCCCCCCCCCCCCCCCCCCCCCCCCCCCCCCCCCCCCCCCCCCCCCCCCCCCCCCCCCCCCCCCCCCCCCCCCCCCCCCCCCCCCCCCCCCCCCCCCCCCCCCCCCCCCCCCCCCCCCCCCCCCCCCCCCCCCCCCCCCCCCCCCCCCCCCCCCCCCCCCCCCCCCCCCCCCCCCCCCCCCCCCCCCCCCCCCCCCCCCCCCCCCCCCCCCCCCCCCCCCCCCCCCCCCCCCCCCCCCCCCCCCCCCCCCCCCCCCCCCCCCCCCCCCCCCCCCCCCCCCCCCCCCCCCCCCCCCCCCCCCCCCCCCCCCCCCCCCCCCCCCCCCCCCCCCCCCCCCCCCCCCCCCCCCCCCCCCCCCCCCCCCCCCCCCCCCCCCCCCCCCCCCCCCCCCCCCCCCCCCCCCCCCCCCCCCCCCCCCCCCCCCCCCCCCCCCCCCCCCCCCCCCCCCCCCCCCCCCCCCCCCCCCCCCCCCCCCCCCCCCCCCCCCCCCCCCCCCCCCCCCCCCCCCCCCCCCCCCCCCCCCCCCCCCCCCCCCCCCCCCCCCCCCCCCCCCCCCCCCCCCCCCCCCCCCCCCCCCCCCCCCCCCCCCCCCCCCCCCCCCCCCCCCCCCCCCCCCCCCCCCCCCCCCCCCCCCCCCCCCCCCCCCCCCCCCCCCCCCCCCCCCCCCCCCCCCCCCCCCCCCCCCCCCCCCCCCCCCCCCCCCCCCCCCCCCCCCCCCCCCCCCCCCCCCCCCCCCCCCCCCCCCCCCCCCCCCCCCCCCCCCCCCCCCCCCCCCCCCCCCCCCCCCCCCCCCCCCCCCCCCCCCCCCCCCCCCCCCCCCCCCCCCCCCCCCCCCCCCCCCCCCCCCCCCCCCCCCCCCCCCCCCCCCCCCCCCCCCCCCCCCCCCCCCCCCCCCCCCCCCCCCCCCCCCCCCCCCCCCCCCCCCCCCCCCCCCCCCCCCCCCCCCCCCCCCCCCCCCCCCCCCCCCCCCCCCCCCCCCCCCCCCCCCCCCCCCCCCCCCCCCCCCCCCCCCCCCCCCCCCCCCCCCCCCCCCCCCCCCCCCCCCCCCCCCCCCCCCCCCCCCCCCCCCCCCCCCCCCCCCCCCCCCCCCCCCCCCCCCCCCCCCCCCCCCCCCCCCCCCCCCCCCCCCCCCCCCCCCCCCCCCCCCCCCCCCCCCCCCCCCCCCCCCCCCCCCCCCCCCCCCCCCCCCCCCCCCCCCCCCCCCCCCCCCCCCCCCCCCCCCCCCCCCCCCCCCCCCCCCCCCCCCCCCCCCCCCCCCCCCCCCCCCCCCCCCCCCCCCCCCCCCCCCCCCCCCCCCCCCCCCCCCCCCCCCCCCCCCCCCCCCCCCCCCCCCCCCCCCCCCCCCCCCCCCCCCCCCCCCCCCCCCCCCCCCCCCCCCCCCCCCCCCCCCCCCCCCCCCCCCCCCCCCCCCCCCCCCCCCCCCCCCCCCCCCCCCCCCCCCCCCCCCCCCCCCCCCCCCCCCCCCCCCCCCCCCCCCCCCCCCCCCCCCCCCCCCCCCCCCCCCCCCCCCCCCCCCCCCCCCCCCCCCCCCCCCCCCCCCCCCCCCCCCCCCCCCCCCCCCCCCCCCCCCCCCCCCCCCCCCCCCCCCCCCCCCCCCCCCCCCCCCCCCCCCCCCCCCCCCCCCCCCCCCCCCCCCCCCCCCCCCCCCCCCCCCCCCCCCCCCCCCCCCCCCCCCCCCCCCCCCCCCCCCCCCCCCCCCCCCCCCCCCCCCCCCCCCCCCCCCCCCCCCCCCCCCCCCCCCCCCCCCCCCCCCCCCCCCCCCCCCCCCCCCCCCCCCCCCCCCCCCCCCCCCCCCCCCCCCCCCCCCCCCCCCCCCCCCCCCCCCCCCCCCCCCCCCCCCCCCCCCCCCCCCCCCCCCCCCCCCCCCCCCCCCCCCCCCCCCCCCCCCCCCCCCCCCCCCCCCCCCCCCCCCCCCCCCCCCCCCCCCCCCCCCCCCCCCCCCCCCCCCCCCCCCCCCCCCCCCCCCCCCCCCCCCCCCCCCCCCCCCCCCCCCCCCCCCCCCCCCCCCCCCCCCCCCCCCCCCCCCCCCCCCCCCCCCCCCCCCCCCCCCCCCCCCCCCCCCCCCCCCCCCCCCCCCCCCCCCCCCCCCCCCCCCCCCCCCCCCCCCCCCCCCCCCCCCCCCCCCCCCCCCCCCCCCCCCCCCCCCCCCCCCCCCCCCCCCCCCCCCCCCCCCCCCCCCCCCCCCCCCCCCCCCCCCCCCCCCCCCCCCCCCCCCCCCCCCCCCCCCCCCCCCCCCCCCCCCCCCCCCCCCCCCCCCCCCCCCCCCCCCCCCCCCCCCCCCCCCCCCCCCCCCCCCCCCCCCCCCCCCCCCCCCCCCCCCCCCCCCCCCCCCCCCCCCCCCCCCCCCCCCCCCCCCCCCCCCCCCCCCCCCCCCCCCCCCCCCCCCCCCCCCCCCCCCCCCCCCCCCCCCCCCCCCCCCCCCCCCCCCCCCCCCCCCCCCCCCCCCCCCCCCCCCCCCCCCCCCCCCCCCCCCCCCCCCCCCCCCCCCCCCCCCCCCCCCCCCCCCCCCCCCCCCCCCCCCCCCCCCCCCCCCCCCCCCCCCCCCCCCCCCCCCCCCCCCCCCCCCCCCCCCCCCCCCCCCCCCCCCCCCCCCCCCCCCCCCCCCCCCCCCCCCCCCCCCCCCCCCCCCCCCCCCCCCCCCCCCCCCCCCCCCCCCCCCCCCCCCCCCCCCCCCCCCCCCCCCCCCCCCCCCCCCCCCCCCCCCCCCCCCCCCCCCCCCCCCCCCCCCCCCCCCCCCCCCCCCCCCCCCCCCCCCCCCCCCCCCCCCCCCCCCCCCCCCCCCCCCCCCCCCCCCCCCCCCCCCCCCCCCCCCCCCCCCCCCCCCCCCCCCCCCCCCCCCCCCCCCCCCCCCCCCCCCCCCCCCCCCCCCCCCCCCCCCCCCCCCCCCCCCCCCCCCCCCCCCCCCCCCCCCCCCCCCCCCCCCCCCCCCCCCCCCCCCCCCCCCCCCCCCCCCCCCCCCCCCCCCCCCCCCCCCCCCCCCCCCCCCCCCCCCCCCCCCCCCCCCCCCCCCCCCCCCCCCCCCCCCCCCCCCCCCCCCCCCCCCCCCCCCCCCCCCCCCCCCCCCCCCCCCCCCCCCCCCCCCCCCCCCCCCCCCCCCCCCCCCCCCCCCCCCCCCCCCCCCCCCCCCCCCCCCCCCCCCCCCCCCCCCCCCCCCCCCCCCCCCCCCCCCCCCCCCCCCCCCCCCCCCCCCCCCCCCCCCCCCCCCCCCCCCCCCCCCCCCCCCCCCCCCCCCCCCCCCCCCCCCCCCCCCCCCCCCCCCCCCCCCCCCCCCCCCCCCCCCCCCCCCCCCCCCCCCCCCCCCCCCCCCCCCCCCCCCCCCCCCCCCCCCCCCCCCCCCCCCCCCCCCCCCCCCCCCCCCTCCCCCCCCCCCCCCCCCCCCCCCCCCCCCCCCCCCCCCCCCCCCCCCCCCCCCCCCCCCCCCCCCCCCCCCCCCCCCCCCCCCCCCCCCCCCCCCCCCCCCCCCCCCCCCCCCCCCCCCCCCCCCCCCCCCCCCCCCCCCCCCCCCCCCCCCCCCCCCCCCCCCCCCCCCCCCCCCCCCCCCCCCCCCCCCCCCCCCCCCCCCCCCCCCCCCCCCCCCCCCCCCCCCCCCCCCCCCCCCCCCCCCCCCCCCCCCCCCCCCCCCCCCCCCCCCCCCCCCCCCCCCCCCCCCCCCCCCCCCCCCCCCCCCCCCCCCCCCCCCCCCCCCCCCCCCCCCCCCCCCCCCCCCCCCCCCCCCCCCCCCCCCCCCCCCCCCCCCCCCCCCCCCCCCCCCCCCCCCCCCCCCCCCCCCCCCCCCCCCCCCCCCCCCCCCCCCCCCCCCCCCCCCCCCCCCCCCCCCCCCCCCCCCCCCCCCCCCCCCCCCCCCCCCCCCCCCCCCCCCCCCCCCCCCCCCCCCCCCCCCCCCCCCCCCCCCCCCCCCCCCCCCCCCCCCCCCCCCCCCCCCCCCCCCCCCCCCCCCCCCCCCCCCCCCCCCCCCCCCCCCCCCCCCCCCCCCCCCCCCCCCCCCCCCCCCCCCCCCCCCCCCCCCCCCCCCCCCCCCCCCCCCCCCCCCCCCCCCCCCCCCCCCCCCCCCCCCCCCCCCCCCCCCCCCCCCCCCCCCCCCCCCCCCCCCCCCCCCCCCCCCCCCCCCCCCCCCCCCCCCCCCCCCCCCCCCCCCCCCCCCCCCCCCCCCCCCCCCCCCCCCCCCCCCCCCCCCCCCCCCCCCCCCCCCCCCCCCCCCCCCCCCCCCCCCCCCCCCCCCCCCCCCCCCCCCCCCCCCCCCCCCCCCCCCCCCCCCCCCCCCCCCCCCCCCCCCCCCCCCCCCCCCCCCCCCCCCCCCCCCCCCCCCCCCCCCCCCCCCCCCCCCCCCCCCCCCCCCCCCCCCCCCCCCCCCCCCCCCCCCCCCCCCCCCCCCCCCCCCCCCCCCCCCCCCCCCCCCCCCCCCCCCCCCCCCCCCCCCCCCCCCCCCCCCCCCCCCCCCCCCCCCCCCCCCCCCCCCCCCCCCCCCCCCCCCCCCCCCCCCCCCCCCCCCCCCCCCCCCCCCCCCCCCCCCCCCCCCCCCCCCCCCCCCCCCCCCCCCCCCCCCCCCCCCCCCCCCCCCCCCCCCCCCCCCCCCCCCCCCCCCCCCCCCCCCCCCCCCCCCCCCCCCCCCCCCCCCCCCCCCCCCCCCCCCCCCCCCCCCCCCCCCCCCCCCCCCCCCCCCCCCCCCCCCCCCCCCCCCCCCCCCCCCCCCCCCCCCCCCCCCCCCCCCCCCCCCCCCCCCCCCCCCCCCCCCCCCCCCCCCCCCCCCCCCCCCCCCCCCCCCCCCCCCCCCCCCCCCCCCCCCCCCCCCCCCCCCCCCCCCCCCCCCCCCCCCCCCCCCCCCCCCCCCCCCCCCCCCCCCCCCCCCCCCCCCCCCCCCCCCCCCCCCCCCCCCCCCCCCCCCCCCCCCCCCCCCCCCCCCCCCCCCCCCCCCCCCCCCCCCCCCCCCCCCCCCCCCCCCCCCCCCCCCCCCCCCCCCCCCCCCCCCCCCCCCCCCCCCCCCCCCCCCCCCCCCCCCCCCCCCCCCCCCCCCCCCCCCCCCCCCCCCCCCCCCCCCCCCCCCCCCCCCCCCCCCCCCCCCCCCCCCCCCCCCCCCCCCCCCCCCCCCCCCCCCCCCCCCCCCCCCCCCCCCCCCCCCCCCCCCCCCCCCCCCCCCCCCCCCCCCCCCCCCCCCCCCCCCCCCCCCCCCCCCCCCCCCCCCCCCCCCCCCCCCCCCCCCCCCCCCCCCCCCCCCCCCCCCCCCCCCCCCCCCCCCCCCCCCCCCCCCCCCCCCCCCCCCCCCCCCCCCCCCCCCCCCCCCCCCCCCCCCCCCCCCCCCCCCCCCCCCCCCCCCCCCCCCCCCCCCCCCCCCCCCCCCCCCCCCCCCCCCCCCCCCCCCCCCCCCCCCCCCCCCCCCCCCCCCCCCCCCCCCCCCCCCCCCCCCCCCCCCCCCCCCCCCCCCCCCCCCCCCCCCCCCCCCCCCCCCCCCCCCCCCCCCCCCCCCCCCCCCCCCCCCCCCCCCCCCCCCCCCCCCCCCCCCCCCCCCCCCCCCCCCCCCCCCCCCCCCCCCCCCCCCCCCCCCCCCCCCCCCCCCCCCCCCCCCCCCCCCCCCCCCCCCCCCCCCCCCCCCCCCCCCCCCCCCCCCCCCCCCCCCCCCCCCCCCCCCCCCCCCCCCCCCCCCCCCCCCCCCCCCCCCCCCCCCCCCCCCCCCCCCCCCCCCCCCCCCCCCCCCCCCCCCCCCCCCCCCCCCCCCCCCCCCCCCCCCCCCCCCCCCCCCCCCCCCCCCCCCCCCCCCCCCCCCCCCCCCCCCCCCCCCCCCCCCCCCCCCCCCCCCCCCCCCCCCCCCCCCCCCCCCCCCCCCCCCCCCCCCCCCCCCCCCCCCCCCCCCCCCCCCCCCCCCCCCCCCCCCCCCCCCCCCCCCCCCCCCCCCCCCCCCCCCCCCCCCTCCCCCCCCCCCCCCCCCCCCCCCCCCCCCCCCCCCCCCCCCCCCCCCCCCCCCCCCCCCCCCCCCCCCCCCCCCCCCCCCCCCCCCCCCCCCCCCCCCCCCCCCCCCCCCCCCCCCCCCCCCCCCCCCCCCCCCCCCCCCCCCCCCCCCCCCCCCCCCCCCCCCCCCCCCCCCCCCCCCCCCCCCCCCCCCCCCCCCCCCCCCCCCCCCCCCCCCCCCCCCCCCCCCCCCCCCCCCCCCCCCCCCCCCCCCCCCCCCCCCCCCCCCCCCCCCCCCCCCCCCCCCCCCCCCCCCCCCCCCCCCCCCCCCCCCCCCCCCCCCCCCCCCCCCCCCCCCCCCCCCCCCCCCCCCCCCCCCCCCCCCCCCCCCCCCCCCCCCCCCCCCCCCCCCCCCCCCCCCCCCCCCCCCCCCCCCCCCCCCCCCCCCCCCCCCCCCCCCCCCCCCCCCCCCCCCCCCCCCCCCCCCCCCCCCCCCCCCCCCCCCCCCCCCCCCCCCCCCCCCCCCCCCCCCCCCCCCCCCCCCCCCCCCCCCCCCCCCCCCCCCCCCCCCCCCCCCCCCCCCCCCCCCCCCCCCCCCCCCCCCCCCCCCCCCCCCCCCCCCCCCCCCCCCCCCCCCCCCCCCCCCCCCCCCCCCCCCCCCCCCCCCCCCCCCCCCCCCCCCCCCCTCCCCCCCCCCCCCCCCCCCCCCCCCCCCCCCCCCCCCCCCCCCCCCCCCCCCCCCCCCCCCCCCCCCCCCCCCCCCCCCCCCCCCCCCCCCCCCCCCCCCCCCCCCCCCCCCCCCCCCCCCCCCCCCCCCCCCCCCCCCCCCCCCCCCCCCCCCCCCCCCCCCTCCCCCCCCCCCCCCCCCCCCCCCCCCCCCCCCCCCCCCCCCCCCCCCCCCCCCCCCCCCCCCCCCCCCCCCCCCCCCCCCCCCCCCCCCTCCCCCCCCCCCCCCCCCCCCCCCCCCCCCCCCCCCCCCCCCCCCCCCCCCCCCCCCCCCCCCCCCCCCCCCCCCCCCCCCCCCCCCCCCCCCCCCCCCCCCCCCCCCCCCCCCCCCCCCCCCCCCCCCCCCCCCCCCCCCCCCCCCCCCCCCCCCCCCCCCCCCCCCCCCCCCCCCCCCCCCCCCCCCCCCCCCCCCCCCCCCCCCCCCCCCCCCCCCCCCCCCCCCCCCCCCCCCCCCCCCCCCCCCCCCCCCCCCCCCCCCCCCCCCCCCCCCCCCCCCCCCCCCCCCCCCCCCCCCCCCCCCCCCCCCCCCCCCCCCCCCCCCCCCCCCCCCCCCCCCCCCCCCCCCCCCCCCCCCCCCCCCCCCCCCCCCCCCCCCCCCCCCCCCCCCCCCCCCCCCCCCCCCCCCCCCCCCCCCCCCCCCCCCCCCCCCCTCCCCCCCCCCCCCCCCCCCCCCCCCCCCCCCCCCCCCCCCCCCCCCCCCCCCCCCCCCCCCCCCCCCCCCCCCCCCCCCCCCCCCCCCCCCCCCCCCCCCCCCCCCCCCCCCCCCCCCCCCCCCCCCCCCCCCCCCCCCCCCCCCCCCCCCCCCCCCCCCCCCCCCCCCCCCCCCCCCCCCCCCCCCCCCCCCCCCCCCCCCCCCCCCCCCCCCCCCCCCCCCCCCCCCCCCCCCCCCCCCCCCCCCCCCCCCCCCCCCCCCCCCCCCCCCCCCCCCCCCCCCCCCCCCCCCCCCCCCCCCCCCCCCCCCCCCCCCCCCCCCCCCCCCCCCCCCCCCCCCCCCCCCCCCCCCCCCCCCCCCCCCCCCCCCCCCCCCCCCCCCCCCCCCCCCCCCCCCCCCCCCCCCCCCCCCCCCCCCCCCCCCCCCCCCCCCCCCCCCCCCCCCCCCCCCCCCCCCCCCCCCCCCCCCCCCCCCCCCCCCCCCCCCCCCCCCCCCCCCCCCCCCCCCCCCCCCCCCCCCCCCCCCCCCCCCCCCCCCCCCCCCCCCCCCCCCCCCCCCCCCCCCCCCCCCCCCCCCCCCCCCCCCCCCCCCCCCCCCCCCCCCCCCCCCCCCCCCCCCCCCCCCCCCCCCCCCCCCCCCCCCCCCCCCCCCCCCCCCCCCCCCCCCCCCCCCCCCCCCCCCCCCCCCCCCCCCCCCCCCCCCCCCCCCCCCCCCCCCCCCCCCCCCCCCCCCCCCCCCCCCCCCCCCCCCCCCCCCCCCCCCCCCCCCCCCCCCCCCCCCCCCCCCCCCCCCCCCCCCCCCCCCCCCCCCCCCCCCCCCCCCCCCCCCCCCCTCCCCCCCCCCCCCCCCCCCCCCCCCCCCCCCCCCCCCCCCCCCCCCCCCCCCCCCCCCCCCCCCCCCCCCCCCCCCCCCCCCCCCCCCCCCCCCCCCCCCCCCCCCCCCCCCCCCCCCCCCCCCCCTCCCCCCCCCCCCCCCCCCCCCCCCCCCCCCCCCCCCCCCCCCCCCCCCCCCCCCCCCCCCCCCCCCCCCCCCCCCCCCCCCCCCCCCCCCCCCCCCCCCCCCCCCCCCCCCCCCCCCCCCCCCCCCCCCCCCCCCCCCCCCCCCCCCCCCCCCCCCCCCCCCCCCCCCCCCCCCCCCCCCCCCCCCCCCCCCCCTCCCCCCCCCCCCCCCCCCCCCCCCCCCCCCCCCCCCCCCCCCCCCCCCCCCCCCCCCCCCCCCCCCCCCCCCCCTCCCCCCCCCCCCCCCCCCCCCCCCCCCCCCCCCCCCCCCCCCCCCCCCCCCCCCCCCCCCCCCCCCCCCCCCCCCCCCCCCCCCCCCCCCCCCCCCCCCCCTCCCCCCCCCCCCCCCCCCCCCCCCCCCCCCCCCCCCCCCCCCCCCCCCCCCCCCCCCCCCCCCCCCCCCCCCCCCCCCCCTCCCCCCCCCCCCCCCCCCCCCCCCCCCCCCCCCCCCCCCCCCCCCCCCCCCCCCCCCCCCCCCCCCCCCCCCCCCCCCCCCCCCCCCCCCCCCCCCCCCCCCCCCCCCCCCCCCCCCCCCCCCCCCCCCCCCCCCTCCCCCCCCCCCCCCCCCCCCCCCCCCCCCCCCCCCCCCCCCCCCCCCCCCCCCCCCCCCCCCCCCCCCCCCCCCCCCCCCCCCCCCCCCCCCCCCCCCCCCCCCCCCCCCCCCCCCCCCCCCCCCCCCCCCCCCCCCCCCCCCCCCCCCCCCCCCCCCCCCCCCCCCCCCCCCCCCCCCCCCCCCCCCCCCCCCCCCCCCCCCCCCCCCCCCCCCCCCCCCCCCCCCCCCCCCCCCCCCCCCCCCCCCCCCCCCCCCCCCCCCCCCCCCCCCCCCCCCCCCCCCCCCCCCCCCCCCCCCCCCCCCCCCCCCCCCCCCCCCCCCCCCCCCCCTCCCCCCCCCCCCCCCCCCCCCCCCCCCCCCCCCCCCCCCCCCCCCCCCCCCCCCCCCCCCCCCCCCCCCCCCCCCCCCCCCCCCCCCCCCCCCCCCCCCCCCCCCCCCCCCCCCCCCCCTCCCCCCCCCCCCCCCCCCCCCCCCCCCCCCCCCCCCCCCCCCCCCCCCCCCCCCCCCCCCCCCCCCCCCCCCCCCCCCCCCCCCCCCCCCCCCCCCCCCCCCCCCCCCCCCCCCCCCCCCCCCCCCCCCCCCCCCCCCCCCCCTCCCCCCCCCCCCCCCCCCCCCCCCCCCCCCCCCCCCCCCCCCCCCCCCCCCCCCCCCCCCCTCCCCCCCCCCCCCCCCCCCCCCCCCCCCCCCCCCCCCCCCCCCCCCCCCCCCCCCCCCCCCCCCCCCCCCCCCCCCCCCCCCCCCCCCCCCCCCCCCCCCCCCCCCCCCCCCCCCCCCCCCCCCCCCCCCCCCCCCCCCCCCCCCCCCCCCCCCCCCCCCCCCCCCCCCCCCCCCCCCCCCCCCCCCCCCCCCCCCCCCCCCCCCCCCCCCCCCCCCCCTCCCCCCCCCCCCCCCCCCCCCCCCCCCCCCCCCCCCCCCCCCCCCCCCCCCCCCCCCCCCCCCCCCCCCCCCCCCCCCCCCCCCCCCCCCCCCCCCCCCCCCCCCCTCCCCCCCCCCCCCCCCCCCCCCCCCCCCCCCCCCCCCTCCCCCCCCCCCCCCCCCCCCCCCCCCCCCCCCCCCCCCCCCCCCCCCCCCCCCCCCCCCCCCCCCCCCCCCCCCCCCCCCCCCCCCCCCCCCCTCCCCCCCCCCCCCCCCCCCCCCCCCCCCCCCCCCCCCCCCCCCCCCCCCCCCCCCCCCCCCCCCCCCCCCCCCCCCCCCCCCCCCCCCCCCCCCCCCCCCCCCCCCCCCCCCCCCCTCCCCCCCCCCCCCCCCCCCCCCCCCCCCCCCCCCCCCCCCCCCCTCCCCCCCCCCCCCCCCCCCCCCCCCCCCCCCCCCCCCCCCCCCCCCCCCCCCCCCCCCCCCCCCCCCCCCCCCCCCCCCCCCCCCCCCCCCCCCCCCCCCCCCCCCCCCCCCCCCCCCCCCCCCCCCCCCCCCCCCCCCCCCCCCCCTCCCCCCCCCCCCCCCCCCCCCCCCCCCCCCCCCCCCCCCCCCCCCCCCCCCCCCCCCCCCCCCCCCCCCCCCCCCCCCCCCCCCCCCCCCCCCCCCCCCCCCCCCCCCCCCCCCCCCCCCCCCCCCCCCCCCCCCCCCCCCCCCCCCCCCCCCCCCCCCCCCCCCCCCCCCCCCCCCCCCCCCCCCCCCCCCCCCCCCCCCCCCCCCCCCCCCCCCCCCCCCCCCCCCCCCCCCCCCCCCCCCCCCCCCCCCCCCCCCCCCCCCCCCCCCCCCCCCCCCCCCCCCCCCCCCCCCCCCCCCCCCCCCCCCCCCCCCCCCCCCCCCCCCCCCCCCCCCCCCCCCCCCCCCCCCCCCCCCCCCCCCCCCCCCCCCCCCCCCCCCCCCCCCCCCCCCCCCCCCCCCCCCCCCCCCCCCCCCCCCCCCCCCCCCCCCCCCCCCCCCCCCCCCCCCCCCCCCCCCCCCCCCCCCCCCCCCCCCCCCCCCCCCCCCCCCCCCCCCCCCCCCCCCCCCCCCCCCCCCCCCCCCCCCCCCCCCCCCCCCCCCCCCCCCCCCCCCCCCCCCCCCCCCCCCCCCCCCCCCCCCCCCCCCCCCCCCCCCCCCCCCCCCCCCCCCCCCCCCCCCCCCCCCCCCCCCCCCCCCCCCCCCCCCCCCCCCCCCCCCCCCCCCCCCCCCCCCCCCCCCCCCCCCCCCCCCCCCCCCCCCCCCCCCCCCCCCCCCCCCCCCCCCCCCCCCCCCCCCCCCCCCCCCCCCCCCCCCCCCCCCCCCCCCCCCCCCCCCCCCCCCCCCCCCCCCCCCCCCCCCCCCCCCCCCCCTCCCCCCCCCCCCCCCCCCCCCCCCCCCCCCCCCCCCCCCCCCCCCCCCCCCCCCCCCCCCCCCCCCCCCCCCCCCCCCCCCCCCCCCCCCCCCCCCCCCCCCCCCCCCCCCCCCCCCCCCCTCCCCCCCCCCCCCCCCCCCCCCCCCCCCCCCCCCCCCCCCCCCCCCCCCCCCCCCCCCCCCCCCCCCCCCCCCCCCCCCCCCCCCCCCCCCCCCCCCCCCCCCCCCCCCCCCCCCCCCCCCCCCCCCCCCCCCCCCCCCCCCCCCCCCCCCCCCCCCCCCCCCCCCCCCCCCCCCCCCCTCCCCCCCCCCCCCCCCCCCCCCCCCCCCCCCCCCCCCCCCCCCCCCCCCCCCCCCCCCCCCCCCCCCCCCCCCCCCCCCCCCCCCCCCCCCCTCCCCCCCCCCCCCCCCCCCCCCCCCCCCCCCCCCCCCCCCCCCCCCCCCCCCCCCCCCCCCCCCCCCCCCCCCCCCCCCCCCCCCTCCCCCCCCCCCCCCCCCCCCCCCCCCCCCCCCCCCCCCCCCCCCCCCCCCCCCCCCCCCCCCCCCCCCCCCCCCCCCCCCCCCCCCCCCCCCCCCCCCCCCCCCCCCCCCCCCCCCCCCCCCCCCCCCCCCCCCCCCCCCCCCCCCCCCCCCCCCCCCCCCCCCCCCCCCCCCCCCCCCCCCCCCCCCCCCCCCCCCCCCCCCCCCCCCCCCCCCCCCCCCCCCCCCCCCCCCCCCCTCCCCCCCCCCCCCCCCCCCCCCCCCCCCCCCCCCCCCCCCCCCCCCCCCCCCCCCCCCCCCCCCCCCCCCCCCCCCCCCCCCCCCCCCCCCCCCCCCCCCCCCCCCCCCCCCCCCCCCCCCCCCCCCCCCCCCCCCCCCCCCCCCCCCCCCCCCCCCCCCCCCCCCCCCCCCCCCCCCCCCCCCCCCCCCCCCCCCCCCCCCCCCCCCCCTCCCCCCCCCCCCCCCCCCCCCCCCCCCCCCCCCCCTCCCCCCCCCCCCCCCCCCCCCCCCCCCCCCCCCCCCCCCCCCCCCCTCCCCCCCCCCCCCCCCCCCCCCCCCCCCCCCCCCCCCCCCCCCCCCCCCCCCCCCCCCCCCCCCCCCCCCCCCCCCCCCCCCCCCCCCCCCCCCCCCCCCCCCCCCCCCCCCCCCCCCCTCCCCCCCCCCCCCCCCCCCCCCCCCCCCCCCCCCCCCCCCCCCCCCCCCCCCCCCCCCCCCCCCCCCCCCCCCCCCCCCCCCCCCCCCCCCCCCCCCCCCCCCCCCCCCCCCCCCCCCCCCCCCCCCCCCCCCCCCCCCCCCCCCCCCCCCCCCCCCCCCCCCCCCCCCCCCCCCCCCCCCCTCCCCCCCCCCCCCCCCCCCCCCCCCCCCCCCCCCCCCCCCCCCCCCCCCCCCCCCCCCCCCCCCCCCCCCCCCCCCCCCCCCCCCCCCCCCCCCCCCCCCCCCCCCCCCCCCCCCCCCCCCCCCCCCCCCCCCCCCCCCCCCCCCTCCCCCCCCCCCCCCCCCCCCCCCCCCCCCCCCCCCCCCCCCCCCCCCCCCCCCCCCCCCCCCCCCCCCCCCCCCCCCCCCCCCCCCCCCCCCCCCCCCCCCCCCCCCCCCCCCCCCTCCCCCCCCCCCCCCCCCCCCCCCCCCCCCCCCCCCCCCCCCCCCCCCCCCCCCCCCCCCCCCCCCCCCCCCCCCCCCCCCCCCTCCCCCCCCCCCCCCCCCCCCCCCCCCCCCCCCCCCCCCCCCCCCCCCCCCCCCCCCCCCCCCCCCCCCCCCCCCCCCCCCCCCCCCCCTCCCCCCCCCCCCCCCCCCCCCCCCCCCCCCCCCCCCCCCCCCCCCCCCCCCCCCCCCCCCCCCCCCCCCCCCCCCCCCCCCCCCCCCCCCCCCCCCCCCCCCCCCCCCCCCCCCCCCCCCCCCCCCCCCTCCCCCCCCCCCCCCCCCCCCCCCCCCCCCCCCCCCCCCCCCCCCCCCCCCCCCCCCCCCCCCCCCCCCCCCCCCCCCCCCCCCCCCCCCCCCCCCCCCCCCCCCCCCCCCCCCCCCCCCCCCCTCCCCCCCCCCCCCCCCCCCCCCCCCCCCCCCCCCCCCCCCCCCCCCCCCCCCCCCCCCCCCCCCCCCCCCCCCCCCCCCCCCCCCCCCCCCCCCCCCCCCCCCCCCCCCCCCCCTCCCCCCCCCCCCCCCCCCCCCCCCCCCCCCCCCCCCCCCCCCCCCCCCCCCCCCCCCCCCCCCCCCCCCCCCCCCCCCCCCCCCCCCCCCCCCCCCCCCCCCCCCCCCCCCCCCCCCCCCCCCCCCCCCCCCCCCCCCCCCCCCCCCCCCCCCCCCCCCCCCCCCCCCCCCCCCCCCCCCCCCCCCCCCCCCCCCCCCCCCCCCCCCCCCCCCCCCCTCCCCCCCCCCCCCCCCCCCCCCCCCCCCTCCCCCCCCCCCCCCCCCCCCCCCCCCCCCCCCCCCCCCCCCCCCCCCCCCCCCCCCCCCCCCCCCCCCCCCCCCCCCCCCCCCCCCCCCCCCCCCCCCCCCCCCCCCCCCCCCCCCCCCCCCCCCCCCCCCCCCCCCCCCCCCCCCCCCCCCCCCCCCCCCCCCCCCCCCCCCCCCCCCCCCCCCCCCCCCCCCCCCCCCCCCCCCCCCCCCCCCCCCCCCCCCCCCCCCCCCCCCCCCTCCCCCCCCCCCCCCCCCCCCCCCCCCCCCCCCCCCCCCCCCCCCCCCCCCCCCCCCCCCCCCCCCCCCCCCCTCCCCCCCCCCCCCCCCCCCCCCCCCCCCCCCCCCCCCCCCCCCCCCCCCCCCCCCCCCCCCCTCCCCCCCCCCCCCCCCCCCCCCCCCCCCCCCCCCCCCCCCCCCCCCCCCCCCCCCCCCCCCCCCCCCCCCCCCCCCCCCCCCCCCCCCCCCCCCCTCCCCCCCCCCCCCCCCCCCCCCCCCCCCCCCCCCCCCCCCCCCCCCCCCCCCCCCCCCCCCCCCCCCCCCCCCCCCCCCCCCCCCCCCCCCCCCCCCCCCCCCCCCCCCCCCCCCCCCCCCCCCCCCCCCCCCCCCCCCCCCCTCCCCCCCCCCCCCCCCCCCCCCCCCCCCCCCCCCCCCCCCCCCCCCCCCCCCCCCCCCCCCCCCCCCCCCCCCCCCCCCCCCCCCCCCCCCCCCCCCCCCCCCCCCCCCCCCCCCCCCCCCCCCCCCCCCCCCCCCCCCCCCCCCCCCCCCCCCCCCCCCCCCCCCCCCCCCCCCCCCCCCCCCCCCCCCCCCCCCCCCCCCCCCCCCCCCCCCCCCCCCCCCCCCCCCCCCCCCCCCCCCCCCCCCCCCCCCCCCCCCCCCCCCCCCCTCCCCCCCCCCCCCCCCCCCCCCCCCCCCCCCCCCCCCCCCCCCCCCCCCCCCCCCCCCCCCCCCCCCCCCCCCCCCCCCCCCCCCCCCCCCCCTCCCCCCCCCCCCCCCCCCCCCCCCCCCCCCCCCCCCCCCCCCCCCCCCCCTCCCCCCCCCCCCCCCCCCCCCCCCCCCCCCCCCCCCCCCCCCCCCCCCCCCCCCCCCCCCCCCCCCCCCCCCCCCCCCCCCCCCCCCCCCCCCCCCCCCCCCCCCCCCCCCCCCCCCCCCCCCCCCCCCCCCCCCCCCCCCCCCCCCCCCCCCCCCCCCCCCCCCCCCCCCCCCCCCCCCCCTCCCCCCCCCCCCCCCCCCCCCCCCCCCCCCCCCCCCCCCCCCCCCCCCCCCCCCCCCCCCCCCCCCCCCCCCCCCCCCCCCCCCCCCCCCCCCCCCCCCCCCCCCCCCCCCCCCCCCCCCCCCCCCCCCCCCCCCCCCCCCCCCCCCCCCCCCCCCCCCCCCCCCCCCCCCCCCCCCCCCCCCCCCCCCCCCCCCCCCCCCCCCCCCCCCCCCCCCCCCCCCCCCCCCCCCCCCCCCCCCCCCCCCCCCCCCCCCCCCCCCCCCCCCCCCCCCCCCCCCCCCCCCCCCCCCTCCCCCCCCCCCCCCCCCCCCCCCCCCCCCCCCCCCCCCCCCCCCCCCCCCCCCCCCCCCCCCCCCCCCCCCCCCCCCCCCCCCCCCCCCCCCCCCCCCCCCCCCCCCCTCCCCCCCCCCCCCCCCCCCCCCCCCCCCCCCCCCCCCCCCCCCCCCCCCCCCCCCCCCCCCCCCCCCCCCCCCCCCCCCCCCCCCCCCCCCCCCCCCCCCCCCCCCCCCCCCCCCCCCCCCCCCCCCCCCCCCCCCCCCCCCCCCCCCCCCCCCCCCCCCCCCCCTCCCCCCCCCCCCCCCCCCCCCCCCCCCCCCCCCCCCCCCCCCCCCCCCCCCCCCCCCCCCCCCCCCCCCCCCCCCCCCCCCCCCCCCCCCCCCCCCCCCCCCCCCCCCCCCCCCCCCCCCCCCCCCCCCCCCCCCCCCCCCCCCCCCCCCCCCCCCCCCCCCCCCCCCCCCCCCCCCCCCCCCCCCCCCCCCCCCCCCCCCCCCCCCCCCCCCCCCCCCCCCCCCCCCCCCCCCCCCCCCCCCCCCCCCCCCCCCCCCCCCCCCCCCCCCCCCCCCCCCCCCCCCCCCCCCCCCCCCCCCCCCCCCCCCCCCCCCCCCCCCCCCCCCCCCCCCCCCCCCCCCCCCCCCCCCCCCCCCCCCCCCCCCCCCCCCCCCCCCCCCCCTCCCCCCCCCCCCCCCCCCCCCCCCCCCCCCCCCCCCCCCCCCCCCCCCCCCCCCCCCCCCCCCCCCCCCCCCCCCCCCCCCCCCCCCCCCCCCCCCCCCCCCCCCCCCCCCCCCCCCCCCCCCCCCCCCCCCCCCCTCCCCCCCCCCCCCCCCCCCCCCCCCCCCCCCCCCCCCCTCCCCCCCCCCCCCCCCCCCCCCCCCCCCCCCCCCCCCCCCCCCCCCCCCCCCCCCCCCCCCCCCCCCCCCCCCCCCCCCCCCCCCCCCCCCCCCCCCCCCCCCCCCCCCCCCCCCCCCCCCCCCCCCCCCCCCCCCCCTCCCCCCCCCCCCCCCCCCCCCCCCCCCCCCCCCCCCCCCCCCCCCCCCCCCCCCCCCCCCCCCCCCCCCCCCCCCCCCCCCCCCCCCCCCCCCCCCCCCCCCCCCCCCCCCCCCCCCCCCCCCCCCCCCCCCCCCCCTCCCCCCCCCCCCCCCCCCCCCCCCCCCCCCCCCCCCCCCCCCCCCCCCCCACCCCCCCCCCCCCCCCCCCCTCCCCCCCCCCCCCCCCCCCCCCCCCCCCCCCCCCCCCCCCCCCCTCCCCCCCCCCCCCCCCCCCCCCCCCCCCCCCCCCCCCCCCCCCCCCCCCCCTCCTCCCCCCCCCCCCCCCCCCCCCCCCCCCCCCCCCCCCCCCCCCCCCCCCCCCCCCCCCCCCCCCCCCCCCCCCCCCCCCCCCCCCCCCTCCCCCCCCCCCCCCCCCCCCCCCCCCCCCCCCCCCCCCCCCCCCCCCCCCCCCCCCCCCCCCCCCCCCCCCCCCCCCCCCCCCCCCCCCCCCCCCCCCCCCCCCCCCCCCCCCCCCCCCCCCCCCCCCCCCCCCCCCCCCCCCCCCCCCCCCCCCCCCCCCTCCCCCCCCCCCCCCCCCCCCCCCCCCCCCCCCCCCCCCCCCCCCCCCCCCCCCCCCCCCCCCCCCCCCCCCCCCCCCCCCCCTCCTCCCCCCCCCCCCCCCCCCCCCCCCCCCCCCCCCCCCCCCTCCCCCCCCCCCCCCCCCCCCCCCCCCCCCCCCCCCCCCCCCCCCCCCCCCCCCCCCCCCCCCCCCCCCCCCCCCCCCCCCCCCCCCCCCCCCCCCCCCCCCCCCCCCCCCCCCCCCCCCCCCCCCCCCCCCCCCCCCCCCCCCCCCCCCCCCCCCCCCCCCCCCCCCCCCCCCCCCCCCCCCCCCCCCCCCCCCCCCCCCCCCCCCCCCCCCCCCCCCCCCCCCCCCCCCCCCCCCCCCCCCCCCCCCCCCCCCTCCCCCCCCCCCCCCCCCTCCCCCCCCCCCCCCCCCCCCCCCCCCCCCCCCCCCCCCCCCCCCCCCCCCCCCCCCCCCCCCCCCCCCCCCCCCCCCCCCCCCCCCCCCCCCCCCCCCCCCCCCCCCCTCCCCCCCCCCCCCCCCCCCCCCCCCCCCCCCCCCCCCCCCCCCCCCCCCCCCCCCCCCCCCCCCCCCCCCCCCCCCCCCCCCCCCCCCCCCCCCCCCCCCCCCCCCCCCCCCCCCTCCCCCCCCCCCCCCCCCCCCCCCCCCCCCCCCCCCCCCCCCCCCCCCCCCCCCCCCCCCCCCCCCCCCCCCCCCCCCCCCCCCCCCCCCCTCCCCCCCCCCCCCCCCCCCCCCCCCCCCCCCCCCCCCCCCCCCCCCCCCCCCCCCCCCCCCCCCCCCCCCCCCCCCCCCCCCCCCCCCCCCCCCCCCCCCCCCCCCCCCCCCCCCCCCCCCCCCCCCCCCCCCCCCCCCCCCCCCCCCCCCCCCCCCCCCCCCCCCCCCCCCCCCCCCCCCCCCCCCTCCCCCCCCCCCCCCCCCCCCCCCCCCCCCCCCCCCCCCCCCCCCCCCCCCCCCCCCCCCCCCCCCCCCCCCCCCCCCCCCCCCCCCCCCCCCCCCCCCCCCCCCCCCCCCTCCCCCCCCCCCCCCCCCCCCCCCCCCCCCCCCCCCCCCCCCCCCCCCCCTCCCCCCCCCCCCCCCCCCCCCCCCCCCCCCCCCCCCCCCCCCCCCCCCCCCCCCCCCCCCCCCCCCCCCCCCCCCCCCCCCCCCCCCCCCCCCCCCCCCCCCCCCCCCCCCCCCCCCCCCCCCCCCCCCCCCCCCCCCCCCCCCCCCCCCCCCCCCCCCCTCCCCCCCCCCCCCCCCCCCCCCCCCCCCCCCCCCCCCCCCCCCCCCCCCCCCCCCCCCCCCCCCCCCCCCCCCCCCCCCCCCCCCCCCCCCCCCCCCCCCTCCCCCCCCCCCCCCCCCCCCCCCCCCCCCCCCCCCCCCCCCCCCCCCCCCCCCCCCCCCCCCCCTCCCCCCCCCCCCCCCCCCCCCCCCCCCCCCCCCCCCCCCCCCCCCCCCCCCCCCCCCCCCCCCCCCCCCCCCCCCCCCCCCCCCCCCCCCCCCCCTCCCCCCCCCCCCCCCCCCCCCCCCCCCCCCCCCCCCCCCCCCCCCCCCCCCCCCCCCCCCCCCCCCCCCCCCCCCCCCCCCCCCCCCCCCCCCCCCCCCCCCCCCCCCCCCCCCCCCCCCCCCCCCCCCCCCCCCCCCCCCCCCCCCCCCCCCCCCCCCCCCCCCCCCCCCCCCCCCCCCCCCCCCCCCCCCCCCCCCCCCCCCCCCCCCCCCCCCCCCCCCCCCCCCCCCCCCCCCCCCCCCCCCCCCCCCCCCCCCCCCCCCCCCCCCCCCCCCCCCCCCCCCCCCCCCCCCCCCCCCCCCCCCCCCCCCCCCCCCCCCCCCCCCCCCCCCCCCCCCCCCCCCCCCCCCCCCCCCCCCCCCCCCCCCCCCCCCCCCCCCCCCCCCCCCCCCCCCCTCCCCCCCCCCCCCCCCCCCCCCCCCCCCCCCCCCCCCCCCCCCCCCCCCCCCCCCCCCCCCCCCCCCCCCCCCCCCCCCCCCCCCCCCCCCCCCCCCCCCCCCCCCCCCCCCCCCCCCCCCCCCCCCCCCCCCCCCCCCCCCCCCCCCCCCCCCCCCCCCCCCCCCCCCCCCCCCCCCCCCCCCCCCCCCCCCCCCCCCCCCCCCCCCCCCCCCCCCCCCCCCCCCCCCCCCCCCCCCCCCCCCCCCCCCCCCCCCCCCCCCCCCCCCCCCCCCCCCCCCCCCCCCCCCCCCCCCCCCCCCCCCCCCCCCCCCCCCCCCCCCCCCCCCCCCCCCCCCCCCCCCCCCCCCCCCCCCCCCCCCCCCCCCCCCCCCCCCCCTCCCCCCCCCCCCCCCCCCCCCCCCCCCCCCCCCCCCCCCCCCCCCCCCCCCCCCCCCCCCCCCCCCCCCCCCCCCCCCTCCCCCCCCCCCCCCCCCCCCCCCCCCCCTCCCCCCCCCCCCCCCCCCCCCCCCCCCCCCCCCCCCCCCCCCCCCCCCCCCCCCCCCCCCCCCCCCCCCCCCCCCCCCCCCCCCCCCCCCCCCCCCCCCCCCCCTCCCCCCCCCCCCCCCCCCCCCCCCCCCCCCCCCCCCCCCCCCCCCCCCCCCCCCCCCCCCCCCCCCCCCCCCCCCCCCCCCCCCCCCC